>JAQJVL010001822.1:0-142866 GCA_035578905.1 Stictocephala bisonia
AAATTTAGTGTTAATTGTATAGTAACATATTAAATTGAAAAGACAACAGGTTGTGTGATGGGTAGTGTCGGCCACGGATCGCGCGTCATGTAACTCGTAAACGAACAAACTTGCGAAGTTTGTTAGTAGGCTGATGATGAACAACTGACATTAAAATCAAGAAAGGAAATAGGCAGGATTCCAAAATATAAACCTGTTTGTTGCATGAAAAATTCAATTGTTCATTTCAATTCGACAGTGCATCTGGGGCCGGCACGTACCAACTTTCTCTTTTATTATACTGCCAAACCAGTTATAACATTGTAGTGCCGTCCTAAACCACCACAATTACTTTGATAATTTTTAAATAGAGTTATTTATTAAATGTTATAATGGACCTCACCGACAAGTTACATCAAACTTGGTGAGGCCAACGCTGTAAAACTAAATGTATTAATAAATAAATTAAAAACCCTTAGTAAGAGTACATATTCTCTAGTTTCCTTTAATAAATGTTTATCAAAATAATTATTACTACTTGGCTCTTATAACAGGTACTTATAATTCAATTGTAATGTACAATCATATAGTTGTACTATAAGTTGCTATCTGAAATAGCGGGAAATGCTATATAGAATTGTTGGTATAATACTCGTACTTGGAGTTATGCTCTACGTAAAAGAAATTGTATGACTAATATGTTTAGATTACTGATTCCAAAACAATTCTTACAAATAAAAATTGTTCTAGTAATGTTGTAAGGTGAAACAACGTGTTTCAGTAATTCTATTTCAGTTACAGGAGATAAATGTAGTTCATTGTGTCGTTCGCCATTAAAGGTTTTTCATTTCCGGCCTTTTCCCCATCTCTCCTCGTTCACCCTGTTGTCAGGGGTTACTTTACAGTTTTTATTTGGTTTGCTTTGGTTGTACATTTGCAATGTACAGGTAATGTACATCGCAGATAATTTATTGATACACTAGTAAAACTTTCAAAATTCAAAGTTTTATAATAAATTACGGTATAAATGTTTGATTCTAAAATATCAAATTGATAAAATCCTCACATCAAGAAAACTTGTTTGTATTCCTATTCACTACTATCTCAAGGATTGTGAAATGATATAAAATATATTTTACCTCACCAATTAATCAAAGAAGGATTTTGTTGTTCAGATACCAATATATTTTATGCAACTTACTAACTTGTTGTATAAAAAGTGAATTTAATTCCAGTATCAATAAAAACGCCTAAAATATAATGCATTTGAAACATGTTCTAGTTACTTAATTAACATGTTCTCGACCAGGTGGGTGGACGTGATAGAGACGTTGCAACAGACCTTCAGTGTGGTCGACTATCTCCTGGTGGTTGTGTCGGATCACCTGAGGGACCTTTGGCTGCTGTACGAATGGCAAAGGGCTCGATTCTCGGTCCCGACCTCTGGAATATATCTCATTACGACAATGCTTCTTCATCTTAAGATGGCCCATGGTGTATTCCTTGTAAGCTACGCTGATAACGTGGCCATCCTCTTCATGGAGAAGACTCATAAGTTGGTACAGCTCCGCCAGAATCAGGTGATTCTCCGAGTTGGAACCTGATGGAGTTATGAACTCGAGTTGGCAATTGGTAAAACCTAGAATGTTACACTCACTCAATGAAGGATTCATACAGTTATCCCATTTACTTTAGGGTCCGTTGAAGTCCAGACCAAGAGAGCCGTGATCTCGTATCTGTGTGTTATGCTCGATTGTCGCTCAGCAGGTTAAAGGGGAATGTTGGTAACCCTAGGTCAAGCAAAAGAAGAATCTTTATGTCCACCGTAAATGCCATTCCTGTACTATTTTAGGTGGTGAATTCATCACCTCATCGGCAATCTCGAGGCCTGGATCAGCCGGGGCCATAGAGTTGATTTCGGCCTGTGCCAGCTACATAAAGGTCACGGATACTTCAGGTAATATCCTGACCAGATGGGGAAGGTCAGGTAAACTCAGTGCACTTTTCGCCCGGAGGAGTGTGGGTTTGTGCACTTTTCGTGTGTGGGCGCTTCGCTGGGGAGAGACGAGCGCTTGTTTCCGCGTTAGATCCTGTAACCGCAGACTCCATAGGTAGATGCAGACACAACAATGCTGCAAAGCCAAAAAGCATGGAGACCTGTTCCGTCCTACGCCCTCACAGTACTACGAGCCAAAAATGAGAAAGGTTGCCTGACTGACCCCTAGGTGTCAAATATGAAGCAGAAATGTGTCCTCGTAAGAGCGCAAGACACATGTCCAGACATGAAATCAACCAAAAGAGTTTTTGTTTTCATCACCACGTCCCTTAGAGGTTTTAGTTGATATTCCATTTTTTATTTTTTTTTTTAGTAAAAAGGAGAAAAAAAGTTGGCCAATGTCCTTCTTACCATTACTCTGCCCATTCCTTATAGACTATTGATTATGTGCGAGGAACTTACTCGCCCTCAGACAGAGTAAGAGGGCAAACCAGAACAGTAGAAGGTGAATATTACTAATAAATCTTCCAGTCTAGGCCGCATTCGAACCAGCGCTATCTCTAACCCAAACTCAAAGTCCTGACACCTTAGACCACTCGGCCACCAGCTCACCCCATTAGTTGAAGATTACTATTCAGGGCGAGTTCCGAATTCAGTCTGTAAATAAATTTCCCATACGTAAAAAAATACTCACGCATAGTAAACTTATCACCAAACTAAAGGAATTTATTTTTATATTTGAATATTCTACTATTGGATTTTTTAAATACTGTAGCTTTGAAACTGACACTCATTATATAATAAAATGGCTGAATTAAAATGACGGTTTCATAAAATTGTTTGTCTAGTATAATATTAGTATATCTCTGTTTTGGGGCCTTAGTTGTTTTGTGTGTTTCTAAATATTAGAGTTCGTAGGAATTTTATAAATATTTCCTACATGTTCCATAAAGATACGTATTATGAACATGAAGATTCTAAGATTGGTAGTTAGAATGTAGTAAGTCAGGTAGTTCAATATTTTAGAGATGTGCAGGTAGAGGCCAGTTACATCAGGATCTAGTTCACTGATCCTGGAACCAATCAGGGACTCCACTTAGCCAGATTACCTGGGATTACAGGGACACCTCACTGTTGATTGGAGTTTGGAACTTCCCTTTCTGTTGAAGACATGCTATTTATTAGGTACTGTGGAACTTGACAACTTTGACATATTAATGGCTACATCTATTTAGTCTTATTTATATAAATCCCAAAAATGTATGCATACGTTTTTGATAAAATGTAAAATTATTGGAATAGCATGTTTGTTTTAAATTTGTTTGTAACAAGCTTTTTAAAATATTAAAAAAAAAATTGTTATATTTTCAATTTACGATTCTAATGTCTTTCGATGAATAAATCAAAACTGTTTTAATTGTCACTAAAGGAAAAAAACAATAATATTCTTACAATTGGGGTTTTATTTGCATCTAATTTTGTAACAAATATGATAGTATCAAATTAGGTTTTGTGAGTAATACATATATTTAGAATACAGATTTTAAGGTAACTATGCACCTTCTAAACTCCTCTGAAAATGCGTGTCTTGTTGAAAAAGTGGTAAATTATGAGTTAATAATTCTTGAGGAGGTTGATTTTAGCCGTGGAAAACTCGTTTTTACCGAAATATTGAAAAACTATTTATGTTAAAGTAAACACCCCAACTTTTTTACGAATTGGAATTTTCTACCATTTTTCATTTTACTTGTTTTTTATGATGAACAAGAATTATAATTGGTTTTTCATTCAATTCGGGTGCCTGGCCTCTGTGACCACCGGCCCGCCGTCACTCCGGCAGGAATACGAGTGAATTTGTTTTGTTTGGGTGGCCATTCATAGCTCTTATTTAACGTTGTGCTTATAGGCATCATAGGTGATTAGTAGCGAACGTTGTTTTTTCGTAATATCTCGAGAAATAATTGCTGTAGACCAAAATAGTTTTAAAATTCGTGTTAAGCACGAAAAACTACACCAAATTTAAAAGTATGATAAATCAAGAAAAATAGCATTTTTTATTTAGAATTTTCGTTTTTCTCCACGGAATAAAAAGTGTACTCTCGTAACATATAGGCCTGAATCTACCCACTGTTGATAAAAAAAAAATCAAGATTGACTAGTCCTCTAAAGAGCGCTTGGATACAGATTTGATGGTTTTTTTATTTGTTTAAATAGTTTATTAACATTTCTTAATAAAACAATATTTCGTTTTATAATAGCAAGGATTACTCCTTATAATTCCTGTGGTTTCTTCATTTCATGTTTGTTAGTACATATGGAATGGTATAATTTGCTTAAATACAAATATTATTTTCAACATAATTATTAAACTATATGTGGACATATCATTTACTTTATTTGAACATTATTTACTCAAATATACCACTAATGACACGTAATTATGGTTTGGAACAAAATAAAATACTTTCTAAATAGTATTACTCTTAAGTTGAATGTAATATTTTTGAACTGAGGAATTAAAATACCTCTTAAAATATAGAGTTCAAAGATTGGTGGATAACTTCATCATGGCCGGAATTGCATTGCAACCCCACCCCATTACATTCTTTAAATTATAAGATAACTGGGCCTGATAGAGTGCCGGTAATTTATTAAATAATGTTGATTATGAGAGAGTATGTATCTGATCTAGTTAGAACATTTTAAACATTTTTTATGTATGCTAAATTATGTTTCTTAAACTGTAAGCATGATTCTTAAATCTTAGGTGATAAAATGTCTAACTTCTGCATACTATAATCATAATATATTTACATGGTAATGATAAAACGAAATATTTTCTCATCTTTCCTTTTCATTTGGAATAAGGAAGAAATACTCTGTTAAATCAAATGATAACAAAACTTTTGCAAAAAACCGTTTTTAATGACCGTTGGCCTTGAATAACAATTTTAGCACATGCTTTAACGTTTATAACTTTTGACATTATTTACAATGCTGAGTATATGATCTATGCCAATTTTAAGATATATTGGAGTTTTGTTAGGGAAAATTGTAAATTGACTAAATTAAGATTATTTATAAATAACGCAGATTTAGTATAAAATAGCCTTAAATTGAAAAAGAGATATACGAAACCACTTGGTAACCAAAGTTTAATGTTTTTGAATGTCTTAAACACTTTTGGTCACTAAATATTTAATTATTACTAGCAGTATATGCAATATAAAAACGTTAAAATACGGTCACAATCATTTTTAAATGTTATATAGTAGTTGGTATAAGTTTGTAATATAATTATCATGTTCATCCCCCTCCACCTGACTAAGAGATTCCAGCTGGCTTTAATCCCTTTCAATATTGTTTGTCCCTGAGGATCTGTGTAAGACAACACATTAGAGTGTTGAGAGTGGCTGTTCCTTGGACAGGCAACTGTGGATGTAACTCTTTGCACGGCCGGTAATTGGGGATATACGTTGGTCTCCAAGTTAAGTGACCTGGTAAAATAACCTTACTGATAAGGACGTAACTCGCCTGGTAAAATAACGTAACTAATAAGGGCGTAACTCACCTGGTAAAATAACGTAATTGGAAAGGACGTAACTCGTCTGGTAAAATAACGTAACTGGCCAGGACTTAACTCGCCAGGTAAAATAACATAATTTGTAAGGACGTAACTCGCCTGGTAAAATATCGTAATTGGAAAGGACGTAACTCGTCTGTTAAAATAACGTAACTGGCCAGGACTTAACTCGCCTGGTAAAATAACATAATTTGTAAGGACGTAACTCGCCTGGTAAAATAAGACCTCCATCAACTCTTAGCTTTTTTATTGTGCTAAAGATGATATTGTACGTTATATTATGAAGTTTATAGTAATATATACTTAAGGATAAAATCTATTAGGAATTAATTTGAAATATTCTAAATTTTGTAATGTTACAATCAGGTTTCTTCTTCTTAAATTTCTATAAATTGTATGGTGTTTTATTTAATAATATTATGAATTCATTCCATAAAACTGGTACGATATATACAAGGTACAGGGATATATTTGTGTTAAGGGGATTGCAAGTTCATTAGTGGTATTTACAAGGAAGAGTGAGATCGTTGCGATCATCTATCAATATGGCAGTGACGCAGTGCGGTTAGACGGGGAATCTCTCAGTGCACTGCAATACAGACTGGCGTCTACTGACATTCCCAGTAGAACTTAGAACTTAAATACCTAGTTTGAACTGTCTTAGTTTATGATTGAAAATAGTTTCAATTAATTACTATATATACTGTGTATATTTGAAACTATTGATTCCATCCTCTTTGCGATTCTCTCGATTGAAGACAGTAAACAAAGTTTAACGAAACTGACTACTATGAACCCCCTTGTATAAGTGTTATATTTGACTTCGTTCTAAGTGTTATTTGTCTTATATTAACTATATATTTTGCCATATTATATGAACTGTTTTTATTAAATATGTTTGTAAATAATGTTGATATATGTTGCAGACACAATTTGTCAAAACAATATCAGTATACTTTGAGGTAAAATAATAGTTTTAACTGCTCATAAATATTTAAGTTTAAAACTAAATATATTTTAATTAAATATGCAATAGGCAAATTTACATTTCATAAACAACATAACATAAAATAACTTTATAATAAAGTCATCTTATATTTATCACGCCATTGTACAGTTATTGGATAGTGGTTAAAGATAAGTTGCTTAAAAAAAACAAAAAAAAAAAACATGAGTGGTATACGTTCTTATCTAACTCATACCACTGTAACTGACTGTAGTACGACTTGTGTCTAATCTTGTTATATGCTTTGACATTACATCGTACCATCGTTTTTAGAATTTGATCTCCTGTGAGTGTCAATTTATAAGAAGTAGTATACTGTATATTCAAGTTTTCATCCAGACCTAGTGTTTGGAAATATTTACACAATAATTGTCAAATAATTTATTCGATTAATAAACTATATAGACCCTAATAGTCAGTCAACATTGTTAGCAACTATAGTCACTTTCAACACTAAACTCAGTCTTTAACAAATTGATGAAGAACGTATAAGTATATTGATTCTTACAATCGTCAGAGACCATCTCCAAAACCCACGTGTTCTTATTTATTTTTCATATTGCTTGTGTTTGTTGATTATGATCAACAAACACAAGCAATAAAATAACCCTATAGGCTATGGCCTATAGGGTTATTTTAGAACGGGAAATGTACGTAAATATACATAATGTGTTGATTCTAGTAGTTCAGAGAAGTACACTTTATTACGTTGAATACTATAATCTGTTTTTTCCAATTTACTTCAACAACATTCTAAACGCAAACACTGAACTTGAATAGCATTTTTAAGTACATACACTTTGTAAATATATCAATCGATTTATAGCGCTAAGTTATTTTAGAAATTGATTATTGCAAGGTTAAAATATCCTTATATTCGTATTTTTGCTTGAAAGACTTTTTAAAGTGTTTCTTTCAAATTCTACGGGGGTTTAGTATGATAAGAGTTAGCAGTTATTAGCATTTAATTCTGTGTAATGTGAATATCTCTTCCTGCAAAAACAATATCTAATTTGTGCCAAAAATTGCGACAAAAACATACAAAATATACCTGTTAAAAGTAAGACTCTCCGTTATGGTTTGTAATAATCATTCTTTACTTAGTAAAAACTTTGTCTAAAATTTTCATTTCCACAATAGTGAAAAATACCAATCTATTGTATTAATTATTAGATTTTAAATATTTTTATAGCTACAGACACTACTGTGCTCTTCAAATCAAAAAGTAGTTCTTCGATCAGGTATTTATTGTTTGAGAAAACCACAAGTTCCAATTAGGTTATGGAATTCAGCTGAATCATTCCGTATGAACGTGAATTTCCACTTAGCTAATTCAACACAATCACAGCTTCTCAACTGCCATTAACAATACAATAAATTGATATCGGAGTCGAATCAATTAATGTAAATTGGTTTCAAATCAAGAGAGCCCATTATACTTATTATAATAATATTTAAACCAAAATTATTGTTTATATATAATTGTAAATACTCGTATTTTAACTTATACATTTATATTCTATTAATAAATTAAGTAATGTAAATTTTTTACTTGATATAGGTCTAAGCTTTTATCAAAATATGCAGGTAGATCCTATTTAATGAAAAATATAGATCACAACTTCCGGATGTTCATATAAAAATTTATAGTTTTGTATATTTTTATCATTCTCTCACATCTCTAGGGCAGGGTCAGTCCTTGATCCGAGGCCAGTTGGCCTCTCACGATAGAGCATGTATTAAATTTAAACTATCCAATAAGTTTACATTAGATCTGTTTAATATGCTTAGGATTACTATGAAATGTTATATAAAAATGTATATTTAAAAAGAACAACAACTGAATATTAGCTAGAATTAATTGAAAATCACGAAAAACTTCTGAGATTGATATAAATATAATTTAAATTAAATACTTGAAAATTAGAGCTGTAACAGTTATTGAACATACTTCATCAATGGGGGATTTTCCACAGTTATGGTACATGACTTCACATAAAATATTTAAAAATAAACCATTTTGTTTTTAACTTTATCACATTCAATCTGTCTTAATTCAACAAATAAACGTAAAACTGGTTATTATATAAATTTTTATCTGAGAAACTTCTATTTGTTTTTTCCAAAACGATTAAAAACCGTATGACTAGCAAACACTAAAAATTTAATATATTTCAAAAGTATATTATTTAACTAATTTTATTAAATATTTACCACCTTTATATCCTAAAGTACGAATAGTAATTCACATGTTCTGAAGAATAATATGATGTATTGGTTAAAAGTAATCTAAGGTCTTGTCAGGGGAGAGATTTATTGGACAGAGGACGTTACAATATGTCCGACAATATGTCCGATAGAGAACAAGGAAGAACGAAAATATATACTAAAGTAACCTTTGAAAAGTTTATAATGTGCACTTCTTATACTATGATTTCACTAGATTATTTCGATGATGTGTGCGTAGGACCAAACAAGGGTACAGTAAATTTAATTTGTTACTTCCATCAACAGTACTTGACAATATTCTTACTTCATATATACGAATGTTTGCCACTTGGGAATCCCCATGTGTGTCCTTATTTTGGAATCATTTATGTGGGAGCTCAACCTCCAACGCCTACCCACCTGTACTAGATAGCTTTATTTCACCTCAAAATACAGTGAAAAGAAAATACAGTTGCTCAATATTAAAAAATATACATACTATGAATATGTTCTCAACTGTTTGCAAATTTAAATTATTAAATATATGAACAATTTAAAACACAACATGTAAATTTGACAAATACGCAGATGTTTTTCTGTTTTAAATAAAGATATTATGAGTTGTGAAATTAAAAAATAATGTAGCTTATAGGAGTCAGCTTGCCATGTAGGGCAGACATCTCAATACACTTGACTGTGTTTTACTGTAGTGAATGAATTGGCAGCTGGAGAGAATTATCAGAAATCCGAAAACATTTAGGAAATGCTTGTAACGTCAATCATCTCAATGAATACCCAGTTAGTTTCTTTAATTAAATGTACGTCAGAAATAATCTGTCCCGGGAATAAATAGGACAGACAAAATCAAATTGGGAAAAATTGAAATTGTGGTATTATATAAATTGTTTATATTGCGTTTTTGGTTCAATATAAATTACATAGTGAATTGAGCATGCAATTTACTATGAATGTTAAAAGTCAATTATATTATTTAGTTTTTAGTTTTTATCATATTTTACTTACAATTTTATAGTGAGTAGAATAAGGAGATGGTAAGACAGACACAAAAATGTCTTTTTATAAATTATCAACTATCCACTTTTTATTGACCACGCTAGTGACATATCTTTACTTAATGTATCAAATTTATTTAGGTACTACACCCTAAAGATAGACCACACCCTTTAAAGAAAATATAAATTGACCGATCGGGACTTGAACCCGTAAACATGTGCATTGAAGCAGACGAGCTAAATGTTAGGCTACCGGTTAGTATAAATGTATACTAGTGTAATGTAAGGAATTTTGATTAGTTATTTACATTAGTATACATGCCTTTATTACATTTATATCTTACAGTCAAGTTATTTAATTGGACCTGAATTGATTCTATTGATTAGACAATTCTCTCTCATATTACAGTGAGGTAACCTATTTATACTGTATAAAAGTTTGAAGTTTGCTGCACTCACTTTAAAATTATGCTTCTTTTATAAGCTGATATATGGTATTAGGCTAACTTTTGATCAGTTTAATTTGAATAACCACGTGCGATTCCTAAACACTTTTATATGTGCCTATACCACACAAAAAGTGCTTTTTATAAGAGAGTAAAATGACCGAGGAAAAATAATTAATTAAATTACTCTTGATTTTGGAAAAGTACACGCTAAAGTAAAAAGTTTCTTTACCAAGGATTTACGAGGGTAAAAGGGCATTCGAGTTATTAAGAAAAGTTCTCTAAAGATAAGTCAAATTGGGTTTTTGTACTTTCCATCTCATTCTATAATGTTTTAAAATCCTGTTTTTAAAATACTTGAAATGCTTTTAATTCTAACTTGATACTAATTAATTCTCTGCACGATGACTACAAACTCTCAATTAATTCGTAATTTTGATTGAAATATGTATCTTGTTATTACCATGGTATATTTCGTTAGTTATAGACTTTGTTATATGTATTTTACCAATTAAAATTCAAACAAATTAGAATATAAAGTATTTTATATTCTAAAAAATTCTCCATTATTATTGAAAATATAGTTATAGTTATTGAACTCCTACGGCTTAACTTAGCATGTTTCTTGTAAATAGGAAATTTATCTTATATAATTATAAATAAATAGATAAAACATAACATAAAAAAAATTTAACCTCAACTAAAAATTATCTTTGTATGCATTTCTTTATAACTTAGATGGTACCTTAAAGAATGAAAAAATATAACTGATTGAATTTGATATATTAATTGTCAAGAATTTTGAAAATTATCTTGGTTGAGAGAGTCATGACTGAAGAGGTTTAAAAAGAGGCACAAAACAAGATTACGATGAAAAAGATTTCATCACTTTTCCAGTAGATATACCTTAAATGAACATACCTCTACAGTATCAAAATCAGGGATCGAAAAAATAATATTTTTGAACTTCGTTACATTCAAAAGCAAAGCGCCAATATTTTACAGCTAATGTTGTAGAACATTTTTTAAAAGTTAATTTAATGTTGGCCAGTTTATTATGGTACATAATTGTTGATTGGCTGATCAATTTAGAATTTTTAATACAAAAGGAAGGCGACAAACTCTCTTCTGGTAAAGAAACATGTTGCCAGCAAACCAAATATTCCATACATTGCTTGATATCTAAACTGTAAATTATAAGGAACATATTATTTTGTAATGAAACCATGTTTAGTAACATGATTTATTAGAAGATCATAAGAAAGTAGTTTGATTAAAAATGCAATATTTAGTTTAGAAATAAAGGCTAGCTGGTAACAATAAATTATTAGAAGCCTAACAATTTGAGATGTAATACAGCTATTTATTACAAAATAAATACACTTGATTATTAATTACTTACACTAACTTAGTTAAAACAGTGTAAAAAGGAAATGTCTACATGCAGAGGTTTAATATGAGGCCTCTAATATATTTATGTTTAATAGTTATTGTTAATTGTGAAATATTTTTTACAATTAATAGGCATTCAATAGGCATTACAAAGTTTTATTTAATAATAAAATTCTGAATATATTTTTCTACTGATCACAATAAAGTAATATATATATATAATATGTATCAGAGCTTTTTTACATTTATTACACTATCAGACCAATAGTCTTCGAGGAATGGGCAGAGTAAGGTTAAAAAGGATATCGGCATCTCTTTTTTATAGAAAAATAAAACTAACTTTTTAACACTTATTTAAAATTCTTCCCCTATAACGATAATATTTTACGACACACTTACTATTTCAGTAATAATATTCATTGCCAAACAAGTCCAGTATACTCAGATACTAATATATATATATATATATATATATATATATATATATATATATATATATATATATATATATATATATATATATAAGTAGATAGTAATGTGTATGTCCTAGACCACTTTTGGAGACATATGGTTATTTAACCATAAACTCTCCAAAAAACACTTTACCACCACTATTACACAAATTTATACAAAAATTAACCCAAATTATCAATTTTTTAAAATAAAATAACTAATACCTAATACTCAAATAATCAAAAAAGTTATCAATATTCTTATTAAAACTACCAAAAATGAAATCAAAATTCTTATAATATTTTATTCAAATGAAATTCTTATAATATTTTATTCAAATTTGATAATTGCACAATCTAATTTCGATAATTCTTATAATATTTTATTCAAATGAAATTCTTATAATATTTTATTCAAATTTAATAATTACACAATCTAATTTCGATAATTCTTATAATGTTTTATTCAAATGAAATTCTTATAATATTTTATTCAAATTTGATAATTGTACAATCTAATTATAAAATTATAAAAGTTCATTAATATCATTTTTGATCACATTATACTCTAATAATTTTTCTGAAACAACTACCACATAGCAATTAGTCTTACTTGTAGCTAAAATATCATAATCAAAATCCATATTTATAATTATATCATTTTTTGAACTAGAAATATTTACAGGAGTTTTTGTTGTATCAATCACATATAATGGTCTATTATCTAAAAATTCTTTAGGATCATAGTAAATTTCATTATTTTTATGATAAACCTTTTTATAATCTTGATACATTTCATACATAATTCTAAATTTATCATTATTAATGTCTAAATTCATTAACTCATCTGGATAATAATGACCATTTAATTTAACTCTAATATTTTTTACATACATGCTATCAAACTTTGAAATATCAAACAATTGATCATTTAATCTTCCTTTTTGAAAACCAATTATAATAAATTTTGGATTATTAATATTTCTATAAATATTTGTTATATCAAAACTATAATTTTTTCCAACAATATTTTTCACTTCAATACACTGCCAATGATTAAATTTGAATGTTAATTTTTCACTTTTAGTTATTTCATTTATCAATTGAATTTTACTTGTTGTTTTATAATCAATTATTGGAACTCTAATGTAAAATTCTTCAATAGTTATTTTTCCTTTTTCAGGTAATGTAGCATCATCATATGTTCCATCAGTTTTTTTATCTCTCCATCTATAAATTGCATCATCATCTTCAGATCTAACAAAACTTATATTGAAACCACCTTTGTAAATTGGAAAATTAATATTTTCAAAAAAACCTAGTCCAAGATGTGATAAACTTCCAATTGTTTCAAATGTTTTTTTAAAAATAGACTCAAATCCATTATTAAATTGTTCAGTTTTTGAATAAGTTATTGTTCCTTTAATTGTACTTAATTGACCTGGATATTCAACTTCATCTATAAGTTTATTATGTTTTTTCACTTCTATTTTTGAAAATAAGAATGGAATGAAATTATCTACAAGTTTAATATTAGTTTTTGTATAATCAGAATTATCAGTTTTTGTTAATTTTCCAGAAATATAAAATTGAAATTTCGAAGAACAAAATCCATCACCAAAGTCAATATTAAATTCTGTTTTCTTATTTGGTTCATTTAAATGTTATTTTGATAAAGGATAAAAGTTTTTATATTCAGCTCTCTCAATAATATAATCCATCATTTATAGAGAAAAAATTTTAAAATGAAAGAAAACAATTTATTCAATAATTAACATCTTCAGGCTTTTGTTTAGATATTTCTAAAGAATGTTCAATAATAAACCTTGAAGATACATTCTGATGTTCTAAAACTAATTCCCAATTAATAATATCTTTATTTTCTCTAATGAATGATTCACTTAATTCTTGATATTCACAAATAACATCAATATGATCTCTTAACTGATAATCTATATATTCTCTAATAAAATCAATACTCAAAGTTTGGTATCTAGCAATTTTTCTCCAATTAATGTTATTTTGAAATAATCTCATCATATCACTACTTAGTTTATATTTTTCTGAAATATCTTCCCAATCTTCATTATTTAATTTATTTTGGTTTCTAATAATAAACAAATCAAATGACAAACAAAATCATTTATAAAGAAAAAAAATTAACGAACCATACTTTTTAACATTTCTATAATATTTTTTATAGTATCTTTTATACAATGTATGTTTATTATTGATAAAGGATGCACATTAGTTTTTGTATATTCATCAGTGAACTCACTATATTTATATATGTTTTCATCTTTAAAGAAATATAAAAAACCATCAGTATATCTAAAACATGATGTTATTCCTTTAGGTAATCCAATGAATTTATCAACAAAATAACCTCTATTCTTTACTCTAAAATTACATTCATCAATTTCTGCATAGTAATCATCATATAATACAAAAGTTTTTCCTGTATATGAATTAAAAATACAATTAATTTGTGAAGTATACCTAAATCCAATTTGGTTTAAACTATATTTAGCTATCAGTTGAAGATTATTTATATCAAAAATGTAAAATATTGAATCAATAATTATCACAACTTCTCCTGTTGGTCTTTGATACAATCCATTGATTTTATTATAATAATTAGGTAAAAATAGCAACCAATCAGTTAAAAGAAGTGGGCTTTCATATTTATTATTTTCAATTATCCAAAAAAATTTATGATGTAATACATAAACCCTTTTATTAATTATCACAAATTTATTAACATTTTGTTGATTACAAAGATCAATATCTAATATTTCAGTTGTGGATTCTTCATTTGTAGTAATTTTAGTTGTAGACTCTTCAGTTGTAGTAATTTCAGTTGTTGGTTTTCCATATAATGCTTGAACAGCTAATTTATCATCATCACTTAAATCAATCACACTACCTTGTTTTAAATTATAATAAGGAAACATAATTGCTTTATTATCATGAGAATGAAGTATTCCTAATGAATGTCCTATTTCATGGATTAAAACAAATAAGAAACTTGTTTCACCAGAAGGTACATTACTATCATTTTTATAATACCAAACCTGATTTAAATTCATACGTATTTCAGTTTTATTTTCTAAATAATAAGGATAATATGCATGAGCTAAAACACCACTATGAAATTCTGAACAATTATATCTTGAATTAATTTGAAAGTTATGTTTTAGTCTTTTATCAGATATTAGAATATCATAATCTGTTATATTGTGTTCAAATGTTAATCCTGAATACTTTTCCCAATAGCTGAAAGCTTGTTTTGCTAAGGAAATTATATTAGGTCTTGCTAAATAATAATGCCATCTAATATGAGTATTGTTCCACTTTCCACCAAAAAGTCTATAATCTCCAATATCTTTATTTCCACATCTAGATTTTCTCATCAAACTCAAAGTTTCATTATTTAATTGTCCATCAACCTTCAAGTTATAATATTCTTGAAACATAGTAATATAAGTTGAAATATTATCTAAATCCAACGAATCAGACTCATCTTTGTATCCAAATTCAAAAAGAAAATTATTTACAAAATTAATATCATCATAAGAAATGGATGTTGTTACAAATAAAAGTAAAAAGAAACTCTTCATTTATATAACAAAATTTTTAACATACTGACTTTTATTTGAATTACAAATACAACATTTTGCTTTCATTCTCTTTTTATCGATTACTTTCAAATCTTTAGAATTGGTTTTTTTCTTACATTTTAAACAATATATTAAAACCATTTAATAAATAAAAATTACTTTACATTATCAAGTTTTCTATGTATAATTTTAAAATGTTCATACACTTCCGTTACAAAATCTTTAACACGTTGATTAAAATTTGTATAATCTTTTGTATGAACTTCAAATGTTTTAATAAAATCATCTAACTGAATCTTTACAAGCACATCATATGGATAAATCCCTTTACTTACATTTGATATTCTTCTTCCTTTTACATCTAAACTATTCTTAATATTTGAATTTGTTGAATCAACAATTTTAATGTTTTCAGATAATTCGAAAAGCTTTTCAATTTGTTCTTTAATAACAACATCATTTTTATCAATACCTGGTTTCACACCAACTATTCTTTTCTTTTTGTTTAAACTTATACAATCCTTTTCAATATTTATTGCTTCTATAATTTTTCTATCATCAACAATCTGCCTTCCAAATACATCAAAAATATTTTGTGAATTCATATTTATTAAGTAATAATTTGTTAATAATAGCTTTGAAATCTTTATTTTTTACAAGTTCATTTAAAACATAAACACACAAATATCCACAAATAGGTGGATCTTCATAATATTGAATTTGTGAATCATTATAAAATATATCATCTTTCCCAAAATATTTAACCATTTCAGTTGGTGGATTTACATTTCCATATGAATCAAAATAATATTTAATTTTATCTTTTTTATAATAACAAACCCAATGTGTACCATTTCCTAAAATTGAATCTAAATTAACAACTCCACATTCAAATTTTTTAACTTTTTCAGGTAATGTATCTCTCATAAAAACACCTTTGAAATGTTTAATATTCTTACATAATTCTTCAATTTCACCAAAAGTTAAAGGTTTTATTTGAAATTTTTTAAATATTTGTTTTTACAAAATTTAAAGTTTTCAAATCCAATCCAGATCCACTTACATCTTCTAATTCTTTATCCAACCAATTTAAAATATTTCTCACAATTGGAATCATATCTTTTTTAACAATTGGAGCCGCTTTCTTAACATATGGAATAACTTCTTTAACAACAGGAATATTTTCACCAAAATCTAATAAATCTTTTAATAAACCACCATTTATAAGTTCTTTCAATTGATTATAAGAAAATTCAATTCTAATACCTGTCTTATTTTTCTTATGTTTTTCAAGTTTATTATATTGTCTATTTGTTAAAAATATTTCATCTTTTCCATTTTGTAATTGATCTATTGTAAATTGAATAGTAACAGGAGTTTTCTTTTTAAAAGCTGATTTTATTTTATCATATTGATTCTTACTAAAATTAACTTTCACAGATTTCTGCTCCATTTATATAGATTAAAATTTTTCATACATTTTTAAACCCATTCCAAATTTTCTTTTTAACCACATAGCACCTGCAGTTGGAATAGCTACAAGTCTTTCAGAAATAGGTTCATCATGTGATAATGCTATATTTATTGCTTCATTTTGAAGTTCTTTATCTGCAATTTCATTTCTTGATTTTGTATCTTTATTATCCCTATAAAAATGTCATGTTTCATTGCTGCTCTATCTAAATTATTAATTCCATTATCACCTTCTTTTAATCTCTTATCTAATCTTGTACCTGGGCCAAGATAGTGATAACCAGGTACATGCAGTTCAAAAGGTAGATTATTAATTATATCATTCAAAATTCCACCACCTTCTTTTAAAATTGGTGAATTAATTGAAGGTAAAATTCTTATTAAATACTTGATTCCTTCAGGTTTTTCAATTGCTTTATCTAACATATTAGAAATAAAATCCTTAATTGCTTTCTTTTCATTTAAAAAATTGTTATTTCCTGCTTTTTCTTGTGCATAGATATAATGCATTCTTTTCATCAATTCGTTTAAATCATTAATAAATTTGTATTCAATTTTATTTTCATTATATTTTTTTAAACCTGAACCCTCAATATCATTTTTATTTTCCCATATTGGTTTAATTAAATTCATATATTTTTTACCTCTACTTGATTTTGGTTTTTTAGTTGATGGATCATTATTTTTATAAATTGAATCAGATTTCCACAAAATTTCTGAATAATTCTTCAAATCATCTTCAGAATATAAATGCTCAGCAGTATCATCTTTATCTGTTAACAGTCTCCATAATCCTTGAGTTCCTTCATATATTTTATCATCAATTATAATATCATTATTTTTAAAATTAACAGGTAAATTACCAATCATAAAACTTCTTTTTTTCCTATCCCAGTAAAAACCAAATTTATCATCTTTTGCTCTTGGAAGAAACTTTTTACCAATTTCACCAATTATTACACTTGTTGTTGTAGGACTTATTGGATCAACCATTGTAGATTCTTCAATAATTCTTGGTCTAAATGGTGTTGAAGATGGTAATTTTGGCAATTCAAAATCACCTTCAGATTCACTAATAGAATCATTTGCAAATTTATTAACAACAGGAACCAATTCCATTAAATTTTTGTTTTCATTTAAAACTTCACCTATTTTATTTTCAACTTTATCAATAGCACTTGTTATAGGTTCAAATGTTTTTTGTTTAATTTTCTCATAATTATCTTCAATTTTAATCTGTTCTTTAAATTCTTTAATTAATCTTTTTTCAATTTCATCAAGTTTCTTAGCTTCTTAACAGATATATTTTTCTCCATTTAATGAGAAAAAAAAAAACATGAACATAACATGAACACAACATGAACATAACATGAACACAACATGAACATAACATGAACATAACATGAACACAGCATGAACACAATATGAACATGATTTGTGTTATATTGAACATGATTTGTGTTATGTTGAACATGATTTGTGTTTAATTGAATGTGAATCAGTTATTCTCATTAAATATATAAACAATAAAGAAATTAAAAATATTAATAACACAAATATTTTATCAGCAAAAATACAAAAAGCCATAATTATTTAATGTCTTTAAATTTATTCATATATTTTGGTTTTGATATTAAATTTATAGTTAAAAACCCATAATCTTCTTTCCAACATTCATTACAAATCTCTTTAAATTCAATAAAAGTCATATCTGAACCAACAAAATTTTCATAAATCTTCTTAGTATAATGTTCATTCTGCTTAAAAATACAAATCATATTTAAATTATTTCTAATCAATTGAATATCAACTTTTGAAAAACATTGTGATAAGTAAATACAGGAAATATTCTTATGCCTTCCCATAACAAAATATTCTTTAATAATATCTTGGTTTTCTAAAATACAATCATCAAAAACAATTAATGAATTCTTTTTACATTCACTTAAAGGAATTATATCCTCACAAGAACTAAAGAAATAGGATAATTTTTTATTATTTTTTGTTTCAATATTTTTAAATCTTTCTTGTAATTTTCTATATGCTGGTTGTTCTAAAGATTTGCTAAAAACATATAAATTTGAATATGGAATTAGTCTATTATAAATAAAGTTTAATAATAATGTTGTTTTTTCAGATCCACTTGATCCTATTATTAACAATCTAATAGGTTGATCACACTTACATTTTTCATCATATGATTGTAATTTTATTTGATCTTTTTCCTTTAAAAATTTATCCATTTAAATAAGATGAAATTATTTAAGATTTCAGGAAATTCTTCTAAACTTGAATTAAGATTAGAACATCCTATTCATTTAGATGGAAGTTATAGTTTAGGTTTAAGTGGTTTTTATTCTGATAATTATGTTTTTAATTTTAATGTAGATGCTCCATATTGTATTACATTCACTTCAAATGATATAACTAAATATTATGGATTTAATAAAGGATATTACAGTTTTGAACAAATTAAACAACATTTCATTAATTTTATAAAAGAATTTAAACAATCAGATAAATCTTTAACTTTTAATGAAAATAATTTTGAAATGGAAACAGTTTTTAATAAAATTCAAATTAAATCACCAATAAAAATTTTTCTAACAGTGATAGTTATTGATTTACTAGGTTTTGATGAAACACAAGCAACTATTGAACCAAATAAAATATGTTTAGGAAATAGAATTCCAAAGTTTAGACCTTTTGATGTTATTGAAATTCATTGTAATTTAGTTGAACCCAGCTTTGAAAATCATAAAGAACAATCTCATTTACATAAAGAATCAGAAATTTTATATTCATTCTTTCCAAATGTTGCTTTTGGATCAAAAATTAGTGAAAAACCAAATGAAATAGATTATGTTCCAATTAAAAACTTAGATAAAATACAAACAATTACAATATCAATACAAGATAGTGAAGGAAATCTTTTAAATAATGAAAATGTTAAAAATATTGTTTATTTGAGATTGAAAAAGAATTTGTAAATTTATTTCTATATAAATGGAGACACTTGTTGACTTGGTAAATAACAAACTTAAATTTGATAACAAAGATGTTCTTATAATTTTTGATGAGGAAAATAATCCATGGTTTAAAGCAAAAAATATTTGTGATATTTTAGAATATGTAAATTCTAGAGATGCTTTAAAAGATAATGTTAAAGAGAAATATATTTTAAAGTACAATAAAATAAAGGGTAGCCACCACATTAATATTCATCCACAAACAGCTTTTATTAATGAACCAGGTTTATATTCATTGATTATGAAATCAAAAATGAAATTAGCAGAGAAGTTTCAGGATTGGGTCTGTGAACAAGTTTTACCCTCAATCAGAAAATATGGTGAATATAAATTACAAAATGAAAATAATAAGTTAATGAATGAAATTAAAAAATTACTAATTGAAGATAATATAAAATCTGAAGTAATTGCAAAGCAAAGTGAAAACATTCTAAAGCAAAAAATGGAAATTGGTCTAATGGCATCAGATGTTGTTTGTAAAAATTTCAATGAAATGAAACTTCATGAATTCATTTTAATTAAAAAGAATCATTTGTGGGAATATCCTTATTATGTAATCAGAACTCAAAAGAAAGAAATAAAAAGAAGATTAAAAAAGCTAAAAATCAACTATCCAGAATTAGAAATATTGTTAAAATTTGAAGATCCAAATAGTATTAATCTCTATAACCAAATGAAAGAATCTTTAAATATAATCTGTAATGGAAATCATTTTAAAACAAATATGATGGAATCAAAACTTTTATATGAAATATCTAAACTAAACATTGAAAAACTTAATAATTATAACATTTAATAGTTTTGAAAAATGTTCTCCAAAATTTTTTTCTAATAAATGGACGCGAAAATACTAACACAGCAATTCTATCCTGTCATGAAAAATATATATAAACATTTAGATGTAAAATCTTCAATAACTTTATTCAATGTATCAAAACAAATAAGGGAAAACATAACAAACCATTTTAAGTTTAATACATTTAATGAAAATGATTGGCTTGATTTTTTTCAAATTAAAGTTAATATATTTAATGAAAATGATTGGCGTAATTTAGAATTTAATGAAAAAAATAATCGGCTTGTATTTTTTCAATTTAAAGTAACAGAACCAGAAGATATATTAGTTTATATTTTAGAAGGAATTAGTGAAACTGCTTTTGAAGACCTTAAGACATTTTTAAGAAAACAACACACTTTTATCGACACATTTAAAGAACAACTAATTAAAATTGATTTCATCCTTCAGATAATTGATTATAGAACATTATCTGAAGAATTTGTAAGAAAAAATATAGATCATGTTAGATTGTATAATGTTAGTCGTTTCGTTAAATTATCAGAAGAATTTATAAGAGAATATAAAGATCGTCTTGATTGGGAAAGTATTTGTAAATACCAGAGTTTATCTATTGATTTCATTAAGGAACATAAGGATTTTGTTCACTGGGCAACACTAATTAATTGTAATAAAATTCCAAGTAAACACTTTTACTCAATGATGTATCAATTTAAAAATGAAATTGATGAAAGTATGAAAATGTGGGAACGTGTACAGGAACTTTTAAGAAAAAATTCTGAGTATTATTATGATACTGAGTATTATGAATCTGAAGATGACTAAATGTTTAAATAATTCAGATCATTTTCTTTAAAACTTTCTTCAATATATTCTAAAACAATATTTAAAAATGGTTGTATATTAAAATTAAAAGTTAAATGATAAACATAATAATTTTTTAATTTACAAATATATTTTAAATACCTATTGTATACCTTTTGCTTAAATAAATATATTTTTTGATCAGATTCATAATTTATTATTTCTTTTGGAATAATTATAGTTTCCATTTATACATTTGAATTATGATACTTTGTTCTTAAATGTCTTTTATAGTAATTTGACCATTGAATAATTTTACCACATTCACAATGAATTTTCTTATTATTAATCTTTCTTGTACATTTTTTACAATAAAAAGACTTTTTATCTTTACTGTAAAACCAATTATTAAATTCAGTAACATCTTTAGTTTCTTTACACATATTACATTCTTTCTCTTTTATATTTAATACTTCTAAGTTTTCATACAAATTTTTTATATATATTTTTTCACATTCCTTACAATGAGAATATAAACCATCTTCATTTAAACCATATAAACAACTTTACATTTATAAAAATCTATTAAAGCTTTTAATTCTTTACACTTAACACATCTCTTTTGATTCTCCATTTATATAGACAAAGTTTCCAATTATATTTAAATCATCTAATAAATTATTCTCCTTTATATTACTAGAAATTTCTAACTTTTTGTAACCATATGGGATTGTATCTATTCTGTTTTCTAAAACAATTCTTTTATCATCTTTATTACTCAATGCTAATTTATTTATAGTAATTGTATACAACTCATGATTATAACTTTTTATACAAGTCATTTCTCTAAATTCCTCTTTATCTTCAAATAAACATTTCTTAAAGTTGCTCATATGGATTGTTTTATTTACAACATTTCTTTTAATTCCCTTACATCTTACTGGACTTTTACCATCATATTCATAACAATACATCTTTGATCTTAAACCACAATATTCTTCTAAAGGAACACCATTCAATTCATCTTTAAATTTTCCTATTACTTTTTTATTCTTATCTGTATAACATTCATGGTCCTTTTTATAATCACTTGTATCAAATTCATTAGTATTTTCTTTAATAATTTTATAAGGATCCTTCTTTAATTCTACAAAATAACTGTCTGTATCCATATACAATAGTTTCACATCTGGATCATATTTCTTTAGTTTATCATAATAAAATTTATACATATGTAGTTTTGATAAATCCAATACTGAAAATCCAATGTAAATTGGTTTGTTAAATTTAACTTTTTCTTTTATCATGTGACTTGCAATACAATCATTATCAAATATTTTAAATGTTTTGAAATTTGGTTTTTTTTGCTTGTTTCAAAGAAAATTCTTCATTTCCAAGTTTTATATCACATCTATTTCTAACATTTTCCATAGATTTACCAAATACAGCATTATTCATCAATTTATAAAAATCTTTTTCAAAATCACTTGTTGCTTTGGTTCGCATGTTTGTATTAAAGTCAATATATTCTTTCATGTAAGGTTTTTGATCAAATGCTATAACTCGACTTACATGTTTTAAAATCATTCCTTGTTCTAAATAATATTTTAAATTTCTTGAATGAATCACATAATCTGTTTTATCAAGTAACGTAGTACATAACTTATTTTTGTAATGTTCTGGTGCTAATGGTAAATCTTTGTGTTTTTCATGAAGTTCTTTAGGATATTCTAAATCAACTTCAAGAATGTACCCATAAGATTCATTACCTGTAAGTTCTAAAATTGTTTCTTTCCATTGATCTGTAGTATATGTTTTAGGGTTCATCCAATTTATATCTTGATAAGGTAAATTTTGTGATAAGGCCCATCCATAAAGATTATTTGCATCAACATATAACATATAATTTTCTGGTTTCGTTGGATCATAATTTTTAACATATTTGTTATTTGCTTTACAATATCTTGTAACACATTGAGAAATTCCTCCTCTTATTCCTTTTTCAATCATTAAATACATGTCATAATCATGAATCAATTGTAATTCAATCTTTGTTAACTTTAACATAGCATCCCATGCAAGACTTGGTGCAGTCAAATAATGTGCAGGATCTAATTTGTAACAATTCAAACAAATTTTTCTAAAATTCTCAAAAATATCTGCAAGTAATAACACATCTTGAATATTATATAAATCAGAATAATTTCCAAGATTTTTTACTTTTAATTTATTCCAAACCTTTAAATAATGATGATAATCCTTTTCAGAAATGCTTTCACCTGTTAAAATTGAATCAAAATAACTTATTTTTAATTCTTTTGTATAATCTAGTTTCTTAATATCATCTATAAATTCATAAGGAAAGATGCCTTTACCAGATAATATCTTAAAGATTTCTTCTTCATCATTTGGTTTTCTAACTATTATTTCATTTATACCATTATTTATAAAATTTGTTGTATGTTTAAAATCTTCAAGTTTTAAATTTTTTGCTAATTTCTCAATTGATGAAGCTAGAAATCTAAATGTATCAACAAATGAAAATTTTATGAATTTTGTTGGTTTATTATCACTATCAAACTCATAACCATAACCAGAATTTACAGAATAATTTATATATTTTTCATCATTATTTGCTATTAAATCAACTTTACCATATTGTTTAGCTAATTCTTTAATATATAAATGTGTATCATAATTACTCATATTATGACAAAACACTGGAATATTTTGAGGGAATTTTAAGTTTAGATTACAAGTTGCATGTGCTGCTCCTCTAAACTTTCCTGATAAATGACAATGATCCCTTACTTTATCTTTTTCAATTATACTTTCACATATATTACAAATGTTTGAACTCTGATATGAAATTTCTTCTTCTTCAGTTAAATTCATTGGTTTTTTATTTTTTGAGTTATATTTTTTAGCAATATATTTAGACAATTTATTAAGCACCTCAAATAATTTTGGAGGGATATTTGGTAAATCTTCTTCATTTTTTGCTCTATAACATATTGGTTTATACATTCTATTTGTTACATTTGAGACTAAGTATAATGTAAACCCATAAGGAATATGTTTCTGAATTTTAGTAGTTGTTGATTTTTTAGGAGAATTTTTACAAGTTGGTATTTTCTCTAAAATGCTTTCAAAATCCATGTAAATTACATAAGGATGTTCAAACTTTTTATTATTATTTTTGAAAAAGACTGTTTGTCCTTTATAAGGCATTATAGGTCTGCAAGGTTCTAAAGATTTACAAATTATTTGATGATTATTTAAATCTTCATTTCTATAGAAATGACTTAAACATCTTCTACAAATATATTTCTTTTTGGTATTTTTAGACAACTGACTACTTACTAATTTACTTAAATCTGTTATCAATATATAATGACTATCATCTTCAACTTTATGAAAAAGCAAATCAATTTCAAGTTTTGCATTGTAAATTTCTGAAATTTGTAATGGAACAACTTTATTATCTTCATCGATTCTATAAACATTTATAGACATTGAAGGGTAGTTATATTTTTGGTCAAATGATCTGTTTTCAAATATTTTTATATCTTTCAAACTCATTGGATAATCAAAACCTTTAAATATTTCATCATTTAGGTATTTACTATATTGTTTTACCCTATGTGGATGATCTAATTTCTTCATTTCAAATCTATCTACAGCACATCTGATTGCATAAATATAACAATATTCATCTATTCATCTTTATTTTTAAAATTAATACAACATTTTTTATTATCAATTTCATTAGGTAATTGAATATAAGAACCAGCATTCAATGAATTATTTTTACTTAATTTCAATTCTAGTTCAATACATCTTTTAAATGTCCAACCAGATCCTTTATTTGGATTATGTAACACTTCTCTTGAAATTAATTTATTAAACTGATCATCAATCAAGTCATCAATATTTAAAATATGACTGCTTCTTAAATGATAATACATTTGTGTAGTTTGTATTCCAGAATCAACTAATGTTCTTTCATATTCACATGTCAAAGACATCTGTCCTTTAATGTTTTTAAACTCTTGTTTTTCAATTAACTTTTTAATTTCATTTCTGTTTGATTCCAAATATTCAGGTATATCTAGATCTTCATTAGAACTGGTCAATGTATAGTCTTGGAAATATCCTTTAGAGGATGCCATTTCTTTAATATCAATTACATTTTCTTTTGGTAATGGTTTATTTTTAAAATGATCATTTAATAATCCACTTAATTCTTTTCTAGTTTTATTAGCAATTTTAATATTATTTTTTACTGCTAAGTTTTGAATATAATATAATGACCTATACCTTAAATTATTAGGATCTTCTTTTACTTTGTTTAATCTTTTGATTAACTCATCTCTAGATAAACTTTCATAATTTCTAACAGATAACTTATTAGCAATATTGTTAAATTTTTCATGGTTAAATATGGAATAATTTGTTGAATTGTATGATTTCTTAATTTCTTTCAATTGTTTAAGATTTTTATTTTTATAATCATGAATTTGATTCTTTTTACACCAATCTTTTAAATCATTTTTTTCTTTATCATATATCATTCTATTTTGTAAATGTATTTTAGAATTATAATGCCTGTCATAGTTTTTACTTAATATAGTTTTATTACAATAAGGACATTCAATGTGGTTTTCATTTGGCATCTTTATTTATAAAGAAAAATTTTAGATAAAAAATTTTTGATTTTATTATAAACTTAATTTTGATGATATTTTGATCGAAAATGATTATGAAAACTTGTTAGCCACTTTATTTCTCTTCCACAATTACATATAGTTGGAACTACTGCCATTTCTTTGTAACATTCAATACAATATGAAAATTTTTTATCTTTATTATATACTGATTTATAAAATTTTGAAATGTCCTTAGTTTCTTTACAACTCTTACATTTCTTTTCTTTTATTTCAAAATTATTATCAAATTCTTTTCGACATTTCTTACATTGACTATGTAAACCATCTTTTGTAAATTTATTTTTATGGAATTCTGTAACATCTTTTGTTTTTTTACATATACCACATTGTTTTTCTTTTATTTCAATATTATTAACTTCTTTACGACAATTTTTACAAGAACTTTGTAAACCATCTTTTTTTGTTTTATCTTTAAAAAACTCTGTGAAATATTTAATCTCTTTACATTTGCTACATTTCTTTTGTCCTTCCATTTAGTATGAAAAAATGTTTACAACAATGTTTTTTTTAATTCATAATCATAAAAACTTCCAATTATTTCTTCATTATTTAGATCTTTTATATTATAAGTGACAGGATTTGTATTATTTATTCTATAGATTACAAATATTTCCCTAGACCAATTATTTTTATATTTATTGGAAAATGTAGACTTTTTATTTGAAATTCTAACCCTATCACCTATTTTAAATTTTGATTTTGCTACTATTTTTGGTGGAACATATTTAAAAACAGTTTCTTTTAAATCTTTTTCTGCTTCTTCATTCACTTCATTTGGTTTCATTTTTATAGTTGAATGATAAGAATTATTATAATCTTTAACAATTTTTGGTAAAATATTAATCCATTTAAAGTTTTTATTAATTTCAAAAAGAACTTTCATTTTTTCATTTTGGGTTCTGTTATATCTTTCGATTATACTTGATTTTTCTTCATTTTCTGTGTGATAAAGTTTAATGTTGTATTTTTCTAAAATTTCTTTTAAATCTTTATTTAAAAATTCTAAACCTTTATCAGTATGTAATAAATTTGGTGGTTTATGGCCAATTTCGATTGCATTTTTAATTATTTCTTCAAATGCTTTTGCAACATTTTTACCATCTTTTTTCTTTAAAGGTTTTGACCAAACATATTTTGAAAAAGTATCTATAACATTTAACATATATTTATAACCATTATTTTCTTTTTCATAATTTTTCATAACAATTAAATCAGCAGCCCATAAGTCATCAATGCTTAAAGTTATTATTTTTCTTTTTTCAAATTTTTTTCTAACAGGTGCATGAATTTCTTTTGCTTCAATTATTTGATCCTCTTTTTTTAATTCTTTTTTAATAATTGGTTTCATTTCTTTTTTGATAATTTTACTTTTATTAGTTTTACAAATTGCACATTTTGTAGCTATTCTGAACAATCCATTTTTCATTTCTACAATTTGTGGAGTGATATTTTTAGTTTTCTTTTTACATTTGTGGCAATGTATTAATTCATTTAAATGTTCCATTTAATTTAATTAATACATTGCTTTTTTCTTCTTCGAAATTTTTTATCTTAAATGGAGTTCTTAAACGAATTGAATGATGTAGGTGAATTAAGATTTAAAGCATATAAACCTTTAAAAGATTTAGAACTAAATAAAAAATATAAGATTATAAAATTGGAAAAATTGAAAGATAGATATGGTTATACAATTATTGCAGAATTAGAAGAATTTAAAGTACATTTGCCAAGTAGATTTTTAAATGTTTTTGATGATAAGAAGATTAAAGAATTTAACAAACTTGAAAATATTAATTTGATAGTTACAGAAATAAAGATTATTAAAGAAAAAGATTGTGCAATTATCAAATTTGAATAAAATATTATAAGAATTTCATTTGAATAAAATATTATAAGAATTATCGAAATTAGATTGTGCAATTATCAAATTTGAATAAAATATTATAAGAATTTCATTTGAATAAAATATTATAAGAATTTTGATTTCATTTTTGGTAGTTTTAATAAGAATATTGATAACTTTTTTGATTATTTGAGTATTAGGTATTAGTTATTTTATTTTAAAAAATTGATAATTTGGGTTAATTTTTGTATAAATTTGTGTAATAGTGGTGGTAAAGTGTTTTTTGGAGAGTTTATGGTTAAATAACCATATGTCTCCAAAAGTGGTCTAGGACATACACATTACTATCTACTTATATATATATATATATATATATATATATATATATATATATATATATATATATCTTTTATTTACTAGTTACTTGTCATTTACGTACTTATAACGTTAATAATAACTGTAGTTTTGGATACATTCTAGTATAAACAAACCATTTAAATAGGTAATAATTAACAAAAGTACACTGTTGTTTGTCATTTACGTACTGATAACGTTAATAATAACTGTAGTTTTGGATACATTCTAGTATAAACAAACCATTTAAATAGGTAATAATTAACAAAAGTACACTGTTGTTTGTCATTTACGTACTGATAACGTTAATAATAACTGTAGTTTTGGATACATTCTAGTATAAACAAACCATGTAAATAGGTAATAATTAACAAAAGTACACTGTTGTTTGTCATTTACGTACTGATAACGTTAATAATAACTATAGTTTTGGATACATTCTAGTATAAACAAACCATTTAAATAGGTAATAATTAACAAAAGTACACTGTTGTTTGTCATTTACGTACTGATAACGTTAATAATAACTATAGTTTTGGATACATTCTAGTATAAACAAACCATTTAAATAGGTAATAATTAACAAAAGTACACTGTTGTTTGTCATTTACGTACTGATAACGTTAATAATAACTATAGTTTTGGATACATTCTAGTATAAACAAACCATTTAAATAGGTAATAATTAACAAAAGTACACTATTATTTGTCATTTACGTACTGATAACGTTAATAATAACTATTGTTTTAAATACATTCTAGTATAAACAAACCATTTAAATAGGTAATAATTAACAAAAGTACACTGTTGTTTGTCATTTACGTACTGATAACGTTAATAATAACTATAGTTTTGGATACATTCTAGTATAAACAAACCATGTAAATAGGTTATAATTAATAAAAGTACACTGTTGTTTGTCATTTACGTACTGATAACGTTAATAATAACTATAGTTTTAGATACATTCTAGTATAAACAAACCATGTAAATAGGTAATAATTAACAAAAGTACACTGTTGTTTGTCATTTACGTACTGATAACGTTAATAATAACTATAGTTTTGGATACATTCTATTAAAAACAAACCATGTAAATAGGTTATAATTAACAAAAGTACACTGTTATATGTCATTTACGTACTGATAACGTTAATAATAACTATATTTTTGGATACATTCTAGTATAAACAAACCATGTAAATAGGTAATAATTAACAAAAGTACACTGTTGTTTGTCATTTACGTACTGATAACGTTAATAATAACTATAGTTTTGGATACATTCTAGTATAAACAAACCATGTAAATAGGTAATAATTAACAAAAGTACACTGTTGTTTGTCATTTACGTACTGATAACGTTAATAATAACTATAGTTTTGGATACATTCTAGTATAAACAAACCATTTAAATAGGTAATAATTAACAAAAGTACACTGTTGTTTGTCATTTACGTACTGATAACGTTAATAATAACTGTAGTTTTGGATACATTCTAGTATAAACAAACCATTTAAATAGGTAATAATTAATAGAGGTACACTGTTGTTTTTCATTTACGTACTAATAACGTTAATAATAACTATAGTTTTGGATACATTCTAGTATAAACAAACTATTTATATAGGTAATAATTAACAAAAGTACACTGTTGTTTGTCATTTACGTACTTATAACGTTAATAATAACTGTAGTTTTGGATACATTCTAGTATAAACAAACCATTTAAATAGGTAATAATTAACAAAAGTACACTGTTGTTTGTCATTTACGTACTGATAACGTTAATAATAACTATAGTTTTGGATACATTCTAGTATAAACAAACCATGTAAATAGGTAATAATTAACAAAAGTACACTGTTGTTTGTCATTTACGAACTTATAACGTTAATAATAACTGTAGTTTTGGATACATTCTAGTATAAACAAACCATGTAAATAGGTAATAATTAACAAAAGTACACTGTTGTTTGTCATTTACGTACTGATAACGTTAATAATAACTATAGTTTTGGATACATTCTAGTATAAACAAACCATGTAAATAGGTTATAATTAACAAAAGTACACTGTTGTTTGTCATTTACGTACTGATAACGTTAATAATAACTATAGTTTTGGATACATTCTAGAATAAACAAACCATGTAAATAGGTTTTAATTAACAAAAGTACACAGTTGTTTGTCATTTACGTACTGGTAACGTTAATAATAACTATAGTTTTGGATACATTCTAGTATAAACAAACCATGTAAATAGGTTATAATTATTAAAAGTACACTGTTGTTTGTCATTTACGTACTGATAACGTTAAAAATAACTATAGTTTTGGATACATTCTAGTATAAACAAACCATGTAAATAGGTAATAATTAACAAAAGTACACTGTTGTTTGTCATTTACGTACTGGTAACGTTAATAATAACTATAGTTTTTGATACATTCTAGTATAAACAAACCATGTAAATACGTTATAGTTAACAAAAAAAAACTGTTGTTTGTCATTTACGTACTGATAACGTTAATAATAACTATAGTTTTGGATACATTCTAGTATAAACAAACCATGTAAATAGGTAATAATTAACAAAAGTACACTGTTGTTTGTCATTTACGTACTGATAACGTTAATAATAACTATAGTTTTGGATACATTCTAGTATAAACAAACCATGTAAATAGGTAATAATTAACAAAAGTACACTGTTGTTTGTCATTTACGTACTGATAACGTTAATAATAACTATAGTTTTGGATACATTCTAGTATAAACAAACCATGTAAATAGGTAATAATTAACAAAAGTACACTGTTGTTTGTCATTTACGTACTGATAACGTTAATAATAACTATAGTTTTGGATACATTCTAGTATAAACAAACCATGTAAATAGGTAATAATTAACAAAAGTACACTGTTGTTTGTCATTTACGTACTGATAACGTTAATAATAACTATAGTTTTGGATACATTCTAGTATAAACAAACCATGTAAATAGGTAATAATTAACAAAAGTACACTGTTGTTGTCATTTACGTACTGATAACGTTAATAATAACTATAGTTTTGGATACATTCTAGTATAAACAAACCATGTAAATAGGTAATAATTAACAAAAGTACACTGTTGTTTGTCATTTACGTACTGATAACGTTAATAATAACTATAGTTTTGGATACATTCTAGTATAAACAAACCATGTAAATAGGTAATAATTAACAAAAGTACACTGTTGTTTGTCATTTACGTACTGATAACGTTAATAATAACTATAGTTTTGGATACATTCTAGTATAAACAAACCATGTAAATAGGTAATAATTAACAAAAGTACACTGTTGTTTGTCATTTACGTACTGATAACGTTAATAATAACTATAGTTTTGGATACATTCTAGTATAAACAAACCATGTAAATAGGTAATAATTAACAAAAGTACACTGTTGTTTGTCATTTACGTACTGATAACGTTAATAATAACTATAGTTTTGGATACATTCTAGTATAAACAAACCATTTAAATAGGTAATAATTAACAAAAGTACACTGTTGTTTGTCATTTACGTACTGATAACGTTAATAATAACTATAGTTTTGGATACATTCTAGTATAAACAAACCATTTAAATAGGTAATAATTAACAAAAGTACACTGTTGTTTGTCATTTACGTACTGATAACGTTAATAATAACTATAGTTTTGGATACATTCTAGTATAAACAAACCATTTAAATAGGTAATAATTAACAAAAGTACACTGTTGTTTGTCATTTACGTACTGATAACGTTAATAATAACTATAGTTTTGGATACATTCTAGTATAAACAAACCATTTAAATAGGTAATAATTAACAAAAGTACACTGTTGTTTGTCATTTACGTACTGATAACGTTAATAATAACTATAGTTTTGGATACATTCTAGTATAAACAAACCATGTAAATAGGTAATAATTAACAAAAGTACACTGTTGTTTGTCATTTACGTACTGATAACGTTAATAATAACTATAGTTTTGGATACATTCTAGTATAAACAAACCATGTAAATAGGTAATAATTAACAAAAGTACACTGTTGTTTGTCATTTACGTACTGATAACGTTAATAATAACTATAGTTTTGGATACATTCTAGTATAAACAAACCATGTAAATAGGTAATAATTAACAAAAGTACACTGTTGTTTGTCATTTACGTACTGATAACGTTAATAATAACTATAGTTTTGGATACATTCTAGTATAAACAAACCATGTAAATAGGTAATAATTAACAAAAGTACACTGTTGTTTGTCATTTACGTACTGATAACGTTAATAATAACTATAGTTTTGGATACATTCTAGTATAAACAAACCATGTAAATAGGTAATAATTAACAAAAGTACACTGTTGTTTGTCATTTACGTACTGATAACGTTAATAATAACTATAGTTTTGGATACATTCTAGTATAAACAAACCATTTAAATAGGTAATAATTAACAAAAGTACACTGTTGTTTGTCATTTACGTACTGATAACGTTAATAATAACTATAGTTTTGGATACATTCTAGTATAAACAAACCATTTAAATAGGTAATAATTAACAAAAGTACACTGTTGTTTGTCATTTACGTACTGATAACGTTAATAATAACTATAGTTTTGGATACATTCTAGTATAAACAAACCATTTAAATAGGTAATAATTAACAAAAGTACACTGTTGTTTGTCATTTACGTACTGATAACGTTAATAATAACTATAGTTTTGGATACATTCTAGTATAAACAAACCATTTAAATAGGTAATAATTAACAAAAGTACACTGTTGTTTGTCATTTACGTACTGATAACGTTAATAATAACTATAGTTTTGGATACATTCTAGTATAAACAAACCATGTAAATAGGTAATAATTAACAAAAGTACACTGTTGTTTGTCATTTACGTACTGATAACGTTAATAATAACTATAGTTTTGGATACATTCTAGTATAAACAAACCATGTAAATAGGTAATAATTAACAAAAGTACACTGTTGTTTGTCATTTACGTACTGATAACGTTAATAATAACTATAGTTTTGGATACATTCTAGTATAAACAAACCATGTAAATAGGTAATAATTAACAAAAGTACACTGTTGTTTGTCATTTACGTACTGATAACGTTAATAATAACTATAGTTTTGGATACATTCTAGTATAAACAAACCATGTAAATAGGTAATAATTAACAAAAGTACACTGTTGTTTGTCATTTACGTACTGATAACGTTAATAATAACTATAGTTTTGGATACATTCTAGTATAAACAAACCATGTAAATAGGTAATAATTAACAAAAGTACACTGTTGTTTGTCATTTACGTACTGATAACGTTAATAATAACTATAGTTTTGGATACATTCTAGTATAAACAAACCATGTAAATAGGTAATAATTAACAAAAGTACACTGTTGTTTGTCATTTACGTACTGATAACGTTAATAATAACTATAGTTTTGGATACATTCTAGTATAAACAAACCATGTAAATAGGTAATAATTAACAAAAGTACACTGTTGTTTGTCATTTACGTACTGATAACGTTAATAATAACTATAGTTTTGGATACATTCTAGTATAAACAAACCATGTAAATAGGTAATAATTAACAAAAGTACACTGTTGTTTGTCATTTACGTACTGATAACGTTAATAATAACTATAGTTTTGGATACATTCTAGTATAAACAAACCATGTAAATAGGTAATAATTAACAAAAGTACACTGTTGTTTGTCATTTACGTACTGATAACGTTAATAATAACTATAGTTTTGGATACATTCTAGTATAAACAAACCATGTAAATAGGTAATAATTAACAAAAGTACACTGTTGTTTGTCATTTACGTACTGATAACGTTAATAATAACTATAGTTTTGGATACATTCTAGTATAAACAAACCATGTAAATAGGTAATAATTAACAAAAGTACACTGTTGTTTGTCATTTACGTACTGATAACGTTAATAATAACTATAGTTTTGGATACATTCTAGTATAAACAAACCATTTAAATAGGTAATAATTAACAAAAGTACACTGTTGTTTGTCATTTACGTACTGATAACGTTAATAATAACTATAGTTTTGGATACATTCTAGTATAAACAAACCATGTAAATAGGTAATAATTAACAAAAGTACACTGTTGTTTGTCATTTACGTACTGATAACGTTAATAATAACTATAGTTTTGGATACATTCTAGTATAAACAAACCATGTAAATAGGTAATAATTAACAAAAGTACACTGTTGTTTGTCATTTACGTACTGATAACGTTAATAATAACTATAGTTTTGGATACATTCTAGTATAAACAAACCATGTAAATAGGTAATAATTAACAAAAGTACACTGTTGTTTGTCATTTACGTACTGATAACGTTAATAATAACTATAGTTTTGGATACATTCTAGTATAAACAAACCATGTAAATAGGTAATAATTAACAAAAGTACACTGTTGTTTGTCATTTACGTACTGATAACGTTAATAATAACTATAGTTTTGGATACATTCTAGTATAAACAAACCATGTAAATAGGTAATAATTAACAAAAGTACACTGTTGTTTGTCATTTACGTACTGATAACGTTAATAATAACTATAGTTTTGGATACATTCTAGTATAAACAAACCATGTAAATAGGTAATAATTAACAAAAGTACACTGTTGTTTGTCATTTACGTACTGATAACGTTAATAATAACTATAGTTTTGGATACATTCTAGTATAAACAAACCATGTAAATAGGTAATAATTAACAAAAGTACACTGTTGTTTGTCATTTACGTACTGATAACGTTAATAATAACTATAGTTTTGGATACATTCTAGTATAAACAAACCATGTAAATAGGTAATAATTAACAAAAGTACACTGTTGTTTGTCATTTACGTACTGATAACGTTAATAATAACTATAGTTTTGGATACATTCTAGTATAAACAAACCATGTAAATAGGTAATAATTAACAAAAGTACACTGTTGTTTGTCATTTACGTACTAATAACGTTAATAATAACTATAGTTTTGGATACATTCTAGTATAAACAAACCATGTAAATAGGTTATAATTAACAAAAGTACACTGTTGTTTGTCATTTACGTACTGATAACGTTAATAATAACTATAGTTTTGGATACATTCTAGTATAAACAAACCATGTAAATAGGTAATAATTAACAAAAGTACACTGTTGTTTGTCATTTACGTACTGATAACGTTAATAATAACTATAGTTTTGGATACATTCTAGTATAAAAAAAACCATGTAAATAGGTAATAATTAACAAAAGTACACTGTTGTTTGTCATTTACGTACTGATAACGTTAATAATAACTATAGTTTTGGATACATTCTAGTATAAACAAACCATGTAAATAGGTAATAATTAACAAAAGTACACTGTTGTTTGTCATTTACGTACTGATAACGTTAATAATAACTATAGTTTTGGATACATTCTAGTATAAACAAACCATGTAAATAGGTAATAATTAACAAAAGTACACTGTTGTTTGTCATTTACGTACTGATAACGTTAATAATAACTATAGTTTTGGATACATTCTAGTATAAACAAACCATGTAAATAGGTTATAATTAACAAAAGTACACTGTTGTTTGTCATTTACGTACTGATAACGTTAATAATAACTATAGTTTTGGATACATTCTAGTATAAACAAACCATGTAAATAGGTAATAATTAACAAAAGTACACTGTTGTTTGTCATTTACGTACTGATAACGTTAATAATAACTATAGTTTTGGATACATTCTAGTATAAACAAACCATGTAAATAGGTAATAATTAACAAAAGTACACTGTTGTTTGTCATTTACGTACTGATAACGTTAATAATAACTATAGTTTTGGATACATTCTAGTATAAACAAACCATGTAAATAGGTAATAATTAACAAAAGTACACTGTTGTTTGTCATTTACGTACTGATAACGTTAATAATAACTATAGTTTTGGATACATTCTAGTATAAACAAACCATGTAAATAGGTAATAATTAACAAAAGTACACTGTTGTTTGTCATTTACGTACTGATAACGTTAATAATAACTATAGTTTTGGATACATTCTAGTATAAACAAACCATGTAAATAGGTAATAATTAACAAAAGTACACTGTTGTTTGTCATTTACGTACTGATAACGTTAATAATAACTATAGTTTTGGATACATTCTAGTATAAACAAACCATGTAAATAGGTAATAATTAACAAAAGTACACTGTTGTTTGTCATTTACGTACTGATAACGTTAATAATAACTATAGTTTTGGATACATTCTAGTATAAACAAACCATGTAAATAGGTAATAATTAACAAAAGTACACTGTTGTTTGTCATTTACGTACTGATAACGTTAATAATAACTATAGTTTTGGATACATTCTAGTATAAACAAACCATGTAAATAGGTAATAATTAACAAAAGTACACTGTTGTTTGTCATTTACGTACTGATAACGTTAATAATAACTATAGTTTTGGATACATTCTAGTATAAACAAACCATGTAAATAGGTAATAATTAACAAAAGTACACTGTTGTTTGTCATTTACGTACTGATAACGTTAATAATAACTATAGTTTTGGATACATTCTAGTATAAACAAACCATGTAAATAGGTAATAATTAACAAAAGTACACTGTTGTTTGTCATTTACGTACTGATAACGTTAATAATAACTATAGATTTGGATACATTCTAGTATAAACAAACCATGTAAATAGGTAATAATTAACAAAAGTACACTGTTGTTTGTCATTTACGTACTGATAACGTTAATAATAACTATAGTTTCGGATACATTATAGTATAAACAAACCATGTAAATAGGTAATAATTAACAAAAGTACACTGTTGTTTGTAATTTACGTACTGATAACGTTAATAATAACTATAGTTTTGGATACATTCTAGTATAAACAAACCATGTAAATAGGTAATAATTAACAAAAGTACACTGTTGTTTGTCATTTACGTACTGATAACGTTAATAATAACTATAGTTTTGGATACATTCTAGTATAAACAAACCATGTAAATAGGTAATAATTAACAAAAGTACACTGTTGTTTGTCATTTACGTACTGATAACGTTAATAATAACTATAGTTTTGGATACATTCTAGTATAAACAAACCATGTAAATAGGTAATAATTAACAAAAGTACACTGTTGTTTGTCATTTACGTACTGATAACGTTAATAATAACTATAGTTTTGGATACATTCTAGTATAAACAAACCATGTAAATAGGTAATAATTAACAAAAGTACACTGTTGTTTGTCATTTACGTACTGATAACGTTAATAATAACTATAGTTTTGGATACATTCTAGTATAAACAAACCATGTAAATAGGTAATAATTAACAAAAGTACACTGTTGTTTGTCATTTACGTACTGATAACGTTAATAATAACTATAGTTTTGGATACATTCTAGTATAAACAAACCATGTAAATAGGTAATAATTAACAAAAGTACACTGTTGTTTGTCATTTACGTACTGATAACGTTAATAATAACTATAGTTTTGGATACATTCTAGTATAAACAAACCATGTAAATAGGTAATAATTAACAAAAGTACACTGTTGTTTGTCATTTACGTACTGATAACGTTAATAATAACTATAGTTTTGGATACATTCTAGTATAAACAAACCATGTAAATAGGTAATAATTAACAAAAGTACACTGTTGTTTGTCATTTACGTACTGATAACGTTAATAATAACTATAGTTTTGGATACATTCTAGTATAAACAAACCATGTAAATAGGTAATAATTAACAAAAGTACACTGTTGTTTGTCATTTACGTACTGATAACGTTAATAATAACTATAGTTTTGGATACATTCTAGTATAAACAAACCATGTAAATAGATTATAATTAACAAAAGTACACTGTTGTTTGTCATTTACGTACTGATAACGTTAATAATAACTATAGTTTTGGATACATTCTAGTATAAACAAACCATGTAAATAGGTAATAATTAACAAAAGTACACTGTTGTTTGTCATTTACGTACTGATAACGTTAATAATAACTATAGTTTTGGATACATTCTAGTATAAACAAACCATGTAAATAGGTAATAATTAACAAAAGTAGGCTACACTGTTGTTTGTCATCAAAAATTCATACCTACCTTTCTATATACACATAAATAACCCTAAAAAAAAGAATGCCTTTGAAAATAATATAATTCATAAAATATTTTTCTTGAATCATAACATGATTCAGAATAAAAATGATTCAGGAAAGCAAGGCTTGAATAATGATGGCTATAACAAGGCTTGAAAAACAAGAAAACAGAGGTGCGTTTTAAGGTCAGTTTAATTGGGTTCTATTATTATGGCTTTGTACATAAAAGGGCTGGGTTCACAGCTTTTTTCATTATTTGTATGTGACATCACAATAGAATGGCTCTAATTATGTTTACTCGTAAGCTATAAATAAAATAAAAAGAGCGTGAGTGTTTATATTTCACTATTTATTTAATTAATTACTAGTTTTAGATTATATGTATAAATTTGTTTTTTAAACCTCTATCTATTGATCTATTGATTTTTTTTTTGTTAAATCAGTATCTATTTTACTATTGCCTGGCCCTTTGTTATCGCACCATGTGAGTGAAAATAATCTAAAATACTTTTATTACAGTGATTTAAAAGTAAAAATGCTTCTCACATGAACAATGTTTTAAGTAAATACCAATATTTTCAATTTATTTACTTTTTTACATACATTATAAAAGATATGAAACAAGTATATAACTATATACCAACATATATTCTAGTCATTTAATCAAAACTTCAATGGCGCGATTGTTATTTGTTATATTTTTTGTATAAAAATAAAAAACAAACTCACAGGAGAAAAAAAACAGAGAAACAAGTCGTTTCAAAATTAAATATTGTAAGAAAAATATTTAACTCTCGCAACACTAATACCAGCAGTTTTAGGAAATGTTTACTCAGATAGTAGTTAAAACTACAAACTAAAAGTCAATAGGAAAATGTACATTCGTTTAGGAATAGAGTGCAAACAAAATAAATTATACTTTGTGATGGCCAATCACACCGAAAACTAAACTCAAATACAATATTTAAAACTCCCACCATCTGTACCTATAAGGGCTTAATGCAACGTTTACCCAATGGTAAACCCGCTATGCAAGTTAGCCAATGAGACAAGGGTTTTCGAGGCGCAAGGCATGATGGAATGGAGATCAAGTCACTTTGTTGAAGGACGTTAATCACGCAGTCTAATTCAATATCTAGAGGCTGATACACCTTAAGAAAGGGACCGACTCGGAATTAAGACGCCACTAAGCACGAAAGATAGATTTTAGATACTTAATGTTGTTGTCCTAAGAAGTCCGGGGTTAACTGATCAATTCAAATTATTCGTCTTGATAAAAGCTGGCATTGCATTGATATAAATTTGCGCATAAGCCCCTTGGGTTAGCGTGGCTTCGCCATTATTCCATGACCTAAAACTGTTGAACAAAACGCCTCTAAGGGCTATTGCAACTTAATTAGCAATGTTGACTGTCCAATGGGAGGGGAAAGCTGTTCAAATGACTATTGTGGAGTACGCCAGAAATTAGTCCGCTGGGGTATCCATTGACTTTCTCTTTACCCTTCTCAAATCAACTGATAACTGTTTGTTCTTCTGTTCATAACCGATAATTTTCGTAATTTTAATATTTTTTTAAATCGTAAAGTTATTATTTTTAAATTTTTGGGATTCCCTACCAAGTGGAAAACGTGTCTACCACTATCTCGTCCGTTAACTTGTGAATTTGGCATTACTTAACAGTTAAATTAAATTCGTTATTTCTAAAATGTAATTCATTACAAAAAAAGCCCCCAAGGATCTTTTTTTGGTAAGATGAATTACAACAAACTTCTAACCCACGCGAAATTTTTTTTTTTTTTTTTTTTTTTTTTTTTATTTATTTATTTAGCAATCATAAAGTTTCTAATTTACTAGGCCTTCATTTACATATATCTTCAGATATATTATATAGATAAATATTGATTTTATGTGATATTGAATGCTTTTGTTAAATAGGCGTCTGTTAAATTACCTCTTTTTATGAATAACTCACTACCTTAATATGTCCATCAAATAGTACGGTATACTTTACCATATTTAATGTTAATTTAATTTAATCATAAGTATTACAACTATTGTTTACAACGTTAGGAATAAAACACATTACAGCATTACTTAATAATAATAACTACCCAATGAAAATAATGTTATGTTGGATTTATCTTGGTGTATCTATCCCGTAGGCTCCCATTCTTAGTATTCTGAATCTGCAACATATTAAACTGGTCATTTGTTCAGGCTTAAAAGTACTAGTCTGTGGTAGATGATACTTCTGTGTTGTAGATGTTGGACATTATCATATTTTTGTTGTAATACTACCATAGAATATGTTACATTTAGTGGAATCGTTTATGCTCAAATTGTTACCTAAAAATACATAACTGTAATCCATGAGTAACCTATGATCCGAAGTATACTACTTTTCATCATCCAATTCTTAACGTAGATTTACTTAAATTGAATATACATTTGTAATATTGAATTAAATAAGTCCAAAATGTTTACAAGACTGTAATTTGTAACTCATAAACAAGATGGATTCAAATCTAAAATATGGTTGTATGTTATTGGTCAGTTAATTAAATTTTAATTTATTGACTTAATATTTATTTAAAAATTAATAACCTAACCTTTAAATCAGATTTTATACACTTATCATTGTTAGGCCTTTAGAGATGGGCCAATTGACTTTAAGTACTGCAGTTAATTTTGGCTATGTGTAAAAATAATTGTTCAAATTTCAAGTGTAACAAAGGTTTAATGCTCAGGAATATATGTATGTACCGAGAAGGAAATAAGACCAATACAAATTCAAGATTGTGTTTATTATTTATAAATAGTTATTTTAATTTCAAATCTGGTGACCTATTCATAAGAAATTATCATGGTATACTAACACTGCCTCTTATTTCAATAATTTTTCTTATCTTTTTTGTTTGTTAGGACAAATATGTTGACCAAAACTATCTTGAAAGCCATTCTCTGAACATTTTAAAAGATGTAAAGGATAAATAAGGATAAATAAACAATGATTACAGTAAATAAAGTGAATTAAATGTTAAATATAATGGTTTTAAATGTGCAATTTAAATGTTAACGCATTATCTACCAGAAAATTTAACAATGCGTTTATCAATATTCATACAAACATTTCCATTACGTGTGTATTTATTATTAGATATAAATACTAACATGTTGTATTTTATTTTTTTTTAGAATGATAAAGCCAAATGAGTGAATATGGTATTTATTGTCTTGGAAAAAGATAAATCAAGTCTTATGTGATTTCTGTACTATGGCCATATCATGAGTTGATACCTAGCAAGGTACACAATGCATCTGTGTATTCAGGCGATACCATCTAATTGAGCAGGCACTCAACCCAATAGTAAGCAGATATTTTTTATATTTGCTTAAGAATTTTTATACTTTTCACTGTAAAAATATGCGCAATAAATTTTTAAAATGTCTATCTTAAGTCATTATTTTTCCTAATGAAGGTTTTCCAAACATTTTAAATGTCAAATAAAAAAGAATAACTAATGAAAATAAAATGAATTTCACTCCTGTGTATGTTTCTTACTTGTTCAAGGCCGTAGTTGTTTGACACTTTATGACGTCCTTAGCTCTTAAAGGAGTAGTTTATAAATAAATTATAGTTTATTATGTACCACAAAAATGTTTACCATGCAAATACTGTAAAGAAGGTGACATTATTTCAATATAAACTGAAATTGTGTCGTAATATGAAGTCTGGTAAAAAAGTAACGGCAGTAATATTTTAGTCAACAGAATTACAATGGAACATATACTAGTAGTAAGGAGGTTAATGCCTTCAATTTGCTGATGGCCGAAAGGGTTAGATTTTTCGTGACTCGCCAATAGTAAGTACGAAGTTGGAGAGTTACGGAAGAGCTGAAGGCCGTGGTCCTATGTGACTAGATTGGGTTGGACATTCGCCAATAAGTAGGTACGAGGTTAGAGAGTTACGGACAGAGCTGAAGGCTGTGGTCTTATGTGACTAGATTGGGTTAGACTTGTCGTGATTCGCCAATAAGTAGGTACGAGGTTAGAGAATTACGAACAGAGCTGAAGGCAGTGGTCTTATGTAACTAGATTGGGTTGGACTTGTCGTCATTCGCCAATAGTATGTACGAGGTTAAAGAATTACAGACAGAGCTGAAGGCTGTGGTCTTATGTGACTAGATTGGGTTGGACTTGTCGTGACTCGCCAATAACTAGGTACGAAGTTGGAGAGTTATGGAAGAGCTGAAGGCCGTGGTCCTATGTGACTAGATTGGGTTGGACTTGTCGTGATTCGCCAATAGTTTGTACGAGGTTAGAAAGTTATGGACAGAGCTGAAGGCCGTGGTCTTATGTGACTAGATTGGGTTTGACTTGTCGTGATTCGCGAATAGTATGTACGAGGTTAGAGAACTACGCACAGAGCTGAAGGATGTGGTCTTATGTGAATAGATTGGGTTGGACTTGTCGTGATTCGCCAATAGTATGTACGAGGTTAGAGAGTTACAGACAGAGCTGAAGGCTGTGGTCTTATGTGAATAGATTGGGTTGGACTTGTCGTGATTCGCCAATAGTATGTACGAGGTTAGAGAGTTACAGACAGAGCTAAAGGCTGGGGTCCTATGTGACTAGATTGGGTTGGACTTGTCGTGATTCGCCAATAGTTTGTACGAGGTTAAAGAGTTACGGACAGAGCTGAAGGCTGTGGTCTTATGTGACTAGATTGGGTTTGACTTGTCGTGATTCGCCAATAGTATGTACGAGGTTAGAGAACTACGGACAGAGCTGAAGGCTGTGGTCCTATGTGACTAGATTGGGTTTGACTTGTCGTGATTCGCCAATAGTATGTACGAGGTTAGAGAATTACGGACAGAGCTGAAGGCTGTGGTCTCATGTGACTAGATTGGGTTTGACTTTACGTGATTCGCCAATAGTATGTACGAGGTTAGAGAGTTACAGACAGAGCTGAAGGCTGTGGTCTTATGTGAATAGATTGGGTTGGACTTGTCGTGATTCGCCAATAGTATGTACGAGGTTAGAGAGTTACAGACAGAGCTGAAGGCTGTGGTCTTATGTGACTAGATTGGGTTGGACTTGTCGTGATTCGCCAATAGTATGTACGAGGTTAGAGAGTTACGGAAGAGCTGAAGGCCGTAGTATTATGTGACTAGATTGGGTTTGACTTGTCGTAATTCACCAATAGTATGTACGAGGTTAGAGAGTTACGGACAGAGCTGAAGGCTGTGGTCCTATGTTACTAGATTGGGTTGGACATTCGCCAATAGGATGTACGAGGTTAGAGAGTTACGGACAGAGCTGAAGGCTGTGGTCTTATGTGACTAGGTTGGGTTGACTTGTCGTGATTCGCCAATAGTATGTACGAGGTTAGAGAGTTACGGAAGAGCTGAAGGCCGTGGTCTTATGTGACTAGATTGGGTTTGACTTGTCGTGATTCGCCAATAGTATGTACGAGGTTAGAGAGTTATGGACAGAGCTGAAGGCTGTGGTCCTATGTTACTACATTGGGTTGGACATTCGCCAATAGGATGTTCGAGGTTAGAGAGTTACGGACAGAGCTGAAGGCTGTGGTCTTATGTGACTAGATTGGGTTAGACTTGTCGTGATTCGCAAATAAGTAGGTACGAGGTTAGAGAGTTACGGACAGAGCTGAAGGCAGTGGTCTTATGTGACTAGATTGGGTTGGACTTGTCGTGATTCGCCAATAGTATGTACGAGGTTAGAGAGTTACGGACAGAGCTCAAGGACGTGGTCATATGTGACTAGATTGGGTTTGACTTGTCGTGATTCGCCAATAGTATGTACGAGGTTAGAGAACTACGGACAGAGCTGAAGGATGTGGTCTTATGTGACTAGATTGGGTTTAACTTGTCGTGATTCGCCAGTAATATGTACGATGTTAGAGAGTTACGGACAGAGCTGAAGGCTGGTGGTCCCTATGTGACTAGAGGGGGTTTTGATTGTGTGATTCCCAAATTAGTATTTACGGGGTTTTAGGAAATTTACGAAGGCTGAAGGCCGTGGCCCTATTGACTAAAATTTGGGGTTCGGATTGGGCTTTTTATTCACAAATAAACGAATTTGGATTTGGCAGAATTAAAGGAACCTAAAAACTTTAATATTGTAGTTGGGTTGGCCGGGCCCGGACCCCAAAAAAATTATAGGGTTGGGTTAGGAAGAGTAAGGGGGGCCAGGTGGAAAAATTTTTGGTTTGGGGAATTTGCTGGAAAGGGAAGTTTTATTATGGGGTTTTTAACCAAGTGAAGGGGTTTGTCCCCAAATTTTAACTTGTGTAATTCCCAAAATTTTAATGGGGTTAGAAAAATTGGCAGGGGTAAAGTAAATTTGGGTTGGCCCGTCTTTTTATGAAAAAAGGAAAAAAGGTTTTTTAATTTGGGGTCCTTTTGGATGGTTTTGGTTACTTTTTTTCCCAAATTTTTAAAAGGGGAAGAATTAAAGAAATTTTTAATACTGGGATTTATTTCTGACCCCAAATTTATGTATTTTTTTAAAGGGGGATTGGCAAAAACTTTTTGGATTATTTTTTTTCATTAATTAAAAAAAAACAAAAAAACGGTTATGTACGTTGGGGTTTTTTAAAATTTTTCTTTTCCCCAATGTTTAATAAGATTAGGACAATAATTTTTCCTAGGACAAATTTGGGGTTTTTTTTCTGATTAGGCCTTTATTCGGGTTTTTAAACCTTTTTTCCCCTATTATTGTTGGGTTAGGATTGGGACGAATATATTTTCGAGGTTAAATTACACAAAAGGTTATTGGTTTTTAACTAAGGGGTTAAAATTTAAAAATTTTTTTTTTTTTTTTTAAAAAAAAGAAGGGATTTATAAATCCAAAAAAGTTATTGGGGAAAATCTTAAAATTTTCCCAAAAGTAAATCTTTTTTGAGGTATTGCATTTTAATTAAGGGGTTTTCCCCAATTAAAATTTTTTACCTTTAATTTTTTTGTAATTTTAAGGGTGGGGAAAAAAGGGTTAAAACCATATTAATTAGATTTTGGGAAAATCAAAAATTTTGGGATAAACCCTTTTTTAAATTTTAAAAAAAAAAAAGATATCTTTTTTACTTTTTAGGAAATTGGCTTTAAATTTAATTTAAAAACCTTTTAAATTTTTAAAATTACTTAACTTTTCCAAAAAGGGGTTTATTTTTAAATTTAAAATTGCCTTAAAATTTTTTGGGGTTTTTTAAAACCCTTTAATTAATAAAAAAAAAAAAAAAAAAAAAACCCCTATAAAGGTCCGAATTTTTAAATAACTATAACCCAAACCGGTTTTTAAAGGGTCTCCCCTTATATCAAAAATTTTAAAAAAACTTTTTTTTTTTTTTTGTATTTTTGATTTTTAAAACCTCGGGTTTTAATTTTTCTTCCAAGTTTATTGGGTTTTATTAAAAAAAGTAAAAATTTTCAATGTAACCCAACCCAAACCTGTTTGGGGTTAAAACCCACTTTAAACAAATGTTTTTTTTTTTTTTTTTTTTTTTTTTTTTTTTTTTTTTAATAAAATTTTAACCAAAAAGGGTTTTTTCAATTAAACCATACAGTTTTTTTCGTTGAAATTTTTTAATAAAACTTTAAAATTAAAATTTTTTTAAATATTTTAGTAAAAAATTTTTAAAGTTGGTTTTTATTTTTTAAATTAATAAACTTTCCAACTAATTTATTTTTTTAAGTAAAATTTTTGGTAACTTTTCCCCTTTAACTTTTTTAAATTCTGGTTAATTTTTTATTACAAAATTTTTAAAACCTCGAGCCAATTTATTTTCCCATTAAAACCCTTAAATAAAAATAAAAATAATTAAATTTTTTTCCTACAGCGCCGGCCTTGATATATATTTTAAAAATTTTTTCCCCTTTAAATTTTAAATTGATTTATCCCCTTCTGTTGAAGTCTGCGGGTTCCAAGTTTATGTTTTTTTTTAATTAAAAAATTTCTAAAATTTTCGCACAGATTTTTCAAATTTCCCCAATCCGTACAGCGCCTCCCTTGATTTCCCTTTCAACTTTTCCCTTTTTATTATTGACTTTTTAAAAACCTTTGTGAAAGCTCGGCAGCCCCAATTTTTCTGTTTTATTAATAACATTTTTAACCCAAAAACAATTATCAACTGTAAACCAATCCGTTACAGTTTGCTCCCCTTTGATTTTAATACTTTCCCGTGTTTCCTTAAAGATGATTGACAAACATTTTCTTTTAAAAGCTCTGAAATTCCAATTTAAACTGTTTTCATTAAAAAACCCCAACCCAAAAAGTCCCAGTTTTATCAACGGTAAACCAATCCGTCAGCGTTTCCCTTTTTTTTTATATTTTTACAACTTTTTCCTTTTAGATTGACGTTTTAAAAAACTCTGAGTTCCAATTTTTACTTTTTTAAATTAACACTCTAACCAGTCCCACAATTTATAAACTGTAAACCCAATCCGAAAAGCTGTCTCCCTTAATTTTATATTTACAATGTTTCCTTTTAGTTTGGGACTTTTTTAAAAATTGCAGTTCCAAGTTTACTGTTTTTTTAAATAACTTTTTCAAAACCTTTAAATTTTCAACTGTCCCCAATCCTTACAGCTGACTCGACTTAATATATACTTTACAAATGTTTCCCTTTTTAAGATAAATTGACTATCACTTCTGGGGAAAGCTTGCGTTCAAGTTTACTGTTTCTTTAAATTAACAAAAATCAAACCCTTTTCCACAATTTAAAAAATGTCCCCAACCCTAAAGCTTCCCCCCCCAAAATATTTTACTTTAAACTTTTCCCTTTTAAACCCTTATTAAAATCTCCATTTTCCAAATTTAAACTTTTTTAAAATTAAAAAATTTTAAACCTTACATTTTAAAAATCAAAAATTCCCCAAATTAAAAACCCCCTTCCACTTTTTAAAAATTATTTCAAATTTTTCCCCCTTTAAAAAAGGCAAAAAAAAATTTCTGTTAAACTTAAAAATTTCTTTTTAAAAATTTTTACCCCTTAAAAAACACCTTCAAAACCCTTAAAATAACAATTCCCCAAATTTAAATTAAACTATTAAAATATATTAAAAAATGTTTCCTTTTGTGTTTTAACTAAAAAATTATGGTTGAAAGCTTGTTTTCCAAGTTTTACTGTTATCCAATTTTAATTTAAACCCACATCTAACAGTTACACAGATTTATCAACTGTCACCAATCAGTACAGCTGCCTCGCTTTGATATATACTTTACAAGTGTTTTCTTTTAGATGATCGACCATCGCATCTATTGACAGCTGTGCAGTTCCAAGTTTATTGAAATTATTAATAATACCTCTTATTACTGAACGTACAGCTGCTAACATGTCTAAAAATATCTAACACAATATTGTTTATTTATAATAATTTATAATTATGAAGTTATTTTGCAATCTTTAATATTGAATTTTTTCTTACGGAAACTAAGGAATAAATCGTCAAAAATTATGATGAGGAGATTATATTTGTTTTTACCAGTACAGCTCAGGTATAAACTAGACACATCCATCCCACACTATAAACTTTACTTTTGCCTAAACACACTGGTGAATTACATATTAATTTTATTTGCAACTTTACTTATGCACTTTTCTCCTTGAGGGCCATCCCCTATTTGTGATAAAAGATGTATTAGACTTATTTCAAAAGGTATATTTTTTTGTAAAATGTATGTTTTAAAGTAAAACGCCTAATCTATATTTTTCAAAAATATTATGCCACCACCAGAGCTTATGAACGTCCTGTATATAAATAAATAGAAATTTGTATGGGTTGTAGCCACATTTCCAGCCGATTGTATCATATTACCTACTAAAGTACAAGCTTATTGAAAATGTACTTTGCACAAATTGACTATGCATATATTCATAACATACTGAGCCATGGAATAATATTATAAGGCCAGTCATCAAATACAATTAAATTATTCAAAATATAAAAAATAACAACTCCAAAAATTTGTGAAATACCTTTTAAAACTCCATGCAGACCTCTATTCAAAAAATAAAATATAAAGACTCTTCCTTCAATATTCATTTACAAAAGCTTAATATACTCACCCCTGGCACAAAAAGCCTTAGGCTTCGTTGCAAGGGTTGGCTGGGCTAACTATATATCCCCACTTAAACTAAACTAAACTAAACTAATATACTCACACAAATTTACATGAATATCCCCAAAACAAATATATACAAAAGCATGAAAATCAAACAATGTAAAATATTCAAGTACTCAAAAAATCAATAAACTACGGTCCTTTTTTATAGTTGTCCACTAGCACCGGAAATAGCCAAATGCATTCAAATGGTTGTACAGTAGATTGAGATGTTGTTGGCCAAACGCGAGATACGGGTCTGTCGGTCATTCCCCCATCGTCCAAGTATACATACAAGGCCAACACTGTGCACAAACTAAAGTTCCAGACTAGTCTGTTATGGAGTGAGAGGTTGTGGGCCAAACGCGAGATACGGGTCTGTCGGTCATTCCCCCATCGTCCAATTATACATACATGTCCAACACTGTGAACAGACTGAAGTTCCAGACTAGTCCGGTACAGAGTGAGAGGCTGTGGGCCAAACGCGAGATACAAGTCCATCGGTCATTCCCCCATCGTGCAAGTATACATACATGGCCAACACTGTGAACAAACTGAAGTTCCAGACTAGTCTGTTATGAAGTGAGAGGTTGTGGGCCAAACGCGAGATACCGGTCTGTCGGTCATTCTCCCATCGTCCAATTATACATACAAGGCCAACACTGTGAAAGGGCTTAAGTTTTTAGGGTAGTTGGTACAGAGTTTAGAGGTTTTGGGGCAAAAGCGAGATAAAAAGTCCTTTGGTCATTCCCCCCTCGTCCAATTTTCATACGGCCAACACTGTGAAAAAGATGAAGTTCCAGAATTGTCCGGTACAGAGTGAGAGGTTTTGGGGCCCCAAAAAAGAGATTTCAATCCTGGTCCATTCCCCATCGTCCAATTTTTCCCTAAAGGGAAACACTGGAAAAACTGATTCCGACTATTCCGTTTTTTGGGGTGAGAGGTTGTGGTCCAAAAACGGGAGATACGGGTCTGTTGGTCATTCTCCCATCGTCTAATTATTCAAACAAGGCCAACACCTGGTGAACCAGGAACTTAAGGGGGGTTAAAAGAAAAATAGGGATTGGTTTTTTTCGGAAAGTTGAAACCGGTTTTTTTAGGGGGGGAAACGGAGATTTCCCGGTCTGTCGGGATTCCCCCAAACGTCCAAATTTTTCATAAAGGCCAAAACCCGGAAGAGAATGAAAATTCCCGGAAATATTCCAAATTTTTAGAGTGAGAGGTTGTGGTCCAAAAACGGGAGATACGGATCTGTTGGTATTTCCCATGTCTAATTTTTTCAAACAAGGCCAAACTGTGAACAGAAAAAGGGTTTCCAAAGGGTTGTCCGGTTAAAAGGTGAGAGGTTGGGCCAAAAAGCGAGATAAAGGGGCCTTTGGTCATTTTCCCCCCCCCAAATTTCAATGTTTTTGTTTTTTCAAAATTATTAAATTTTCCCTTTAAAAAACTGGGGGAAAAAAAAACGGGGTTATTAAAAAAGGAAAACCACAAAAGCCCAAAAGTTTAGGGAAGGGGAAGGGTTTGGAACCCAAAATTGGACTTTATTTAATTTTAATTCAATGGAAAAACATGTAAAAACTTTAAATTTAACTTTTTTTTAGGGTTTAATTAATTCCTTTTTATTTGTTTTTAATTTCAAGGTTAACAATTAATTTAAAAACCCAATTAAATTTTGGGGTTTGTAAAGGAAAAAAATTTTTCATTATTTATTATAATAAAAAATTCAAATGGGTTAGTTTGGTTTGGGGGTTTTCCAAACCTTTTAAATTTTTGGTTTTTTTTATACCCAATTGGGAAAGTTAAGGCCCGGCTATTGTATTAAAGGGGGGGCCCAATACCCTTTGGGATTTCCCCCCTTTTATTATTTAAAAAAGGAACCTTGGAAAAGGGAATTTTCCCGGGCAGCCTACTAACTTAAAACTTAAAAAAGGGTATTTACTCCTTTTTTAACCCAAAATTTAAAAAATAAAAATTTTCCTGGGGGGTCCCAAAACCTTGTGGTTTTTTTTAAATTTTATTTAAAAAAACCCAAAAATTTCCCCACCAGTTATTGGGGGGTCCAAAAAATTCTTTTTTTATTTTTTTAAAAAGGAAATTAAAAGAATAATTTTTGGGGGGTTTTAACTGTAAACCGGTTTAAAATCCACTTTACCCCCTTAAATTTACATTCAAATTTCCCAAAACTTTTAAAATGAAAACCCGCTTTTCCCAAGTAATTTGGGGAAAAAAAACTATTTTTTAAATAACAAAAAACAATTTAAAAACCCAATTTTAGGAAACCCTTTTTTTAAGGGTTTGGGAAAACTTAGGGGAATTTTTTATTAAATTTTTTTAAACCCAAAAAAATTAAAGACTTATTCCAACATATTAACGTTTTTTTCCGGAACCTTTTCAGTTTAGTTTTATTGGAAAATTTGCGGTTTAAACGTATTTTCAATTGATTTAAACCCTTTTTTTATTACCATTTTTATTTTTAATAATTTTCCCAATGGGTTTACAAATTAAATTGGCCAAAAGCAAAATAACCTTTTTTTGGTTTTTAATTTGTTTTATTTGGTAAAAGATAATTCCCAAAAAAAAAAATTAATAGGGAATTTTTCCAAAAATTAAAAATTTGGATTCCCCCAAAAGTTAAAAAACCCCAAACACAAAGTGGGTTTCCAATTGGGCGTAAATATTTTTTGGGAAAGCAGTAATTTGGTCAAATTAAAAAGTTTCTTGTAAAATTAAAAAAATAATTCGGATGTTTTAGTTTTTAAAAGGGTAGGGGTTTTCTTTTGTAATTAAAATTTTTTTCCCCTTCATTATATTAATTAATTAAAAAATTTTTTTTAAAATTAAAATTTGAAAAAATTAAAAAACCCCCAAATTTTTAATTTAGAAAAAGGTTTTTAAAAAAAAGTTCTTTTAAAAAAATTAAGTACAAACAAATTTTTTCGTTTTTAAGTTTTAAACCAATTTTTTGAGGAAAACCCGAAAAATTTTTAAAAACAAAATTTTTAAATTTGTGTTGATAAAGTTTTATTTTAAATTTTATTTAATAAAAAATTTTTAGGTTTTTAGTTAAAAATTTAATTTTTTTTAATTTTAAATTGGGGGGTTTTTAAAAAGGTTTTTTTTAATTTCCCGTTTCCGTTGGGGCCCTTCAACTTAAAAACAAAGGGTATTTTAAAATATTCCAAATTTTAAAATTTTAGGGAAGTTTTTTAAATTTTGAAAAAATAATTTTTTAAAGGTTTTTTTAAAAAAGCGTTTTTCTTAAACCAAAAATTTAAAAAAAATTTAAACCGAAAAAAAAATCCTAATTTTTAAAAAATATTTCTAACAAAAAATTTTTCCAATTTTTTAGACCATTTGTTTGGTTGGCAGAACTTTTTTTAAAACCCCCTTCCAAAAATTGGTTTTTTGAGGGGGTTTTAATTAAAACCCTTTCAATTGATTTTTAACTATTTTTCCAAAAAAAAATTTTTTTTAAACCCCAAAAAAATTTCGGAAATTTTAAAAAAAAATTTTAAAAGGCCGTTTTGTTCCCTTGCCTTTTGGAAAATTTTTTCCCGTTTTGTAAACAAAATTTTTTAAAAAAATTTCCGGGTTTTTTTGTTAAACAAATAAGGGCATGCCCTTTTTTTTTGAAAAAAAAATTTTTTAAAAAAAGTTCGGAAAGGTTTGTTTAAAAACAAACCAATAAAAAAGGGAAAACCAAACTTTAAAAATTTTTATTAAAGGGAGGGTTTTTTTGTTGGGGAAAAATTTTTTTTTAAATTTTTAACCTTCTCCCTTACTTTAATTGAGGTTTTTAAAAAAATGGTTTTTTTTCGTTTTTTTGCGAAAAAAATATAAAAAATTTCCAAAAAAGCTATTTTAAATTGTTTTTAAAAAAATTTTTTTCGGGAAAGTTTTCATTGTTTACAACCCAAAAATTTTTAAAAAAACAGGTTTCAAACAAACACAAAAAAGTTTTTAAAAAATTTGGTTTTGTTTTTTAGTAAAAAAAGGTTAAAAACGGGTTCCAAAAACTGGAAAATGAAAGTGTTTTTTTTGGTTTTTGTTTTTTTTCGAAAAAAAACCAATTGAAAAGTTTTTTTTTCTCCCCACCAAGTTTCGCAAACCTTTTTTTACCAACCAATTAATGGTCTCGAAAAAAATGGCAAAAAAAACCCCACTTTCCACTCTTGTTATAAAATATACTATTAACATGCAAAGGAAATGTGAATGAAAGTACGGCCTATCATGGATATCTATTCATTTAGCATTCAAATGAATACTAGTCCTAAAATACGTAAAGCATTGTAAATTAAGTACTCATTAGAATGTTTCATTATAACCACCTGAATAAGAATAAAGTTCGATACATAAATAAAACAGTGTAATACCATAGTTAGTTAAAAGGATGTTTGTTTTTCATTGCAAACCTAATATAAACTAACAGAAAAGTTAAAACATGGCTATTGTTTATTGAAGGTATAACTATTTATAGTTATTAAAGTTCGATCTATTATTTCCTTATATCTTAATACTTTGATTACCGTACTTTATGTTTTTACTGAATACATGGACTTAGCAAACAAGTAATTTGCCGAGTTTTATTTCTATGTGTTCTTACATTTAAACGTTTTATAAACGGTTTATTTTCATACAAACTTTAGTACTTATAAACTATGCACCAATATCTAGTAGTATTTTAGTAATACTATTGTTATGAATATCAGCCACCACCATCGGCACCACCTATGGTTTATATTCCCCATAAACTATGTATGAGGAGGTTTGAGTGGGGGTCATTGCGCCCCCACCCCCCACTGCGTAGGTAATGGGTATCCATCCGTTGAGCCATTCGAGTTCTTCTAAGAAGAGCTAGAATGGCTGGTCATTTACCTGTAGTTAGATCCAGAACCTTCCTCAGTTGGAACCTACTCTAAATCCCCCTTCCAAAATCACTTCGGCAGTTCCAGAATGTTCTGGGACTACACCTCTGTGTTATAAAGACACATTTCGGCCGACTCGACAGTTAGAATCAGTGTCGATGTCAGTGTGATTCAAAGTGGATTATGGTGTCAAAATTGCAGAGTCAATTCCAGTGGAAGTGACAGAGACAGTCAAGTGACAGTGTTTATTTGTGACAGCCTAGTGATAGTGGTAATGATAATAGTGATAATGATAGTGAAACCGAGCAGTTTCAGATATTGTGTGAACACATTCTCGTGTATGATAAGTATTATTAATTTTTGTAAATAATAGCGATTAATTTCAACTGTAATTTGATTCTAACTGATTCAAAGTGTCAGTGAATCTAGATAGTAAAGTCTAACTGTTCATTTAATGTTGTAAATATTTTATAGTGTCTAATTTCGTTATTTAGTGTAAATAAAAGAACAGTTACTAGCCAAAAGTGAAATCAACTTATTTATTTTGGAACACGTTGAACCGTAACAGTAGTACTCACTGAATAAAAACTTTATATCTAAATATAAACCAGTTCGTATTTTCAACAATATTTTAAAACTGTAATATTTTTCACTGATCTTGGTATTATGCTTAAATTACAATAATAGTATTAAATTATCAGTTTATTTATTAAATTAGTTTCAATTTAATTGAATTAAATTAAAAAATATTATCTATATGTTAATATTATATTTCCTATTCAATTTTGTCAATTATAGGTGTATTTCTGTCCAGGTATGTATGGACAAAATAAAATCTAAATTACAAATAAAATCCTAGTTTAATATGTTTAAATAATTTTTTCAAGCGTTCGTAACCATTAAAAACAAGCTTCCCCATTTCAGACCAGCCATTCGGCTGGCAACTTTTGATTAAAATTTTATGGAGAAAAGGTTAGCTTAATTGTTCGTGAATGATAACAAATAAATTAAAATACCTTGAATTATATATACAAGTTTATTACGGGTATTCTTTATCACTTATAACCATATTACCTCTGGGTTTCCTTTATATTTACTTTTATATTCTTTTACAAGTTCCAGAGTGAAAGCAATGTAAGTGGTTCATTCACTGAAAATAAGTCCAATGTACATATAGCCTAACTAACTGACATTATCCCAAATATAAGGTTAACCATAATTTACTTTCATATATTGCACGACAAAATAATTCATTTGTTACGAAAATAGAAACAGTATTTTTTCGTTTTTAAAAGCTTACTTTAGAAATTTGCAAAATCCATATTTTCAAAATTCAAGTATAATATTTGTAAGAAAGGTCTATCTTGGCTTTGAAAAAGTAAATTATTGTAAAATGAACCATTTGCTCTCCAAATAAATTACAAAATAAATTGGTAAGTTAAATTTGTTATTATTTTGGTCAATCATCCAAAGTATATTATTTCTTTTTTGTTTTAAACTGTCAATCATAATTTTATTAACTATCGTAGATTTATGTTTACTTGGGAGTGACACTGGTTCTGGTGTATACCAGACCAATAATATATTGTGGTTGACTTTCATTATTATCGGCTATTTAGGTTTACTTGGTTTTTTGATGGTTTAGGATGTAGCTTACATTTTCTTAACTATTCTTCAAGGGTTGCAAGATCATTTGTGAGTGTTTCCTCAGTAGCTGTGAAATCATTGTGTTAATAAGCTAAAGTAATATCATCTGCATGTATAAACTTTCTAGAATTTGTGATTGGGATGTCAACGGAACACGTTGAAAAAAAAATTGGAGCAAGTAAAGACCACTGTGGCAGTCCATCCTCCACAAAAAGAGGTCTAAAAAAGCTCCGACCGACCGAAATTAACTTTTACTAGCCTAGCACTAAGCATTGACTCCAAAAGTCACAAGAGAGAGGGATAGGGAAGAAGGCTGTAGAACTTTAACAACAAACCTTTTCTCCATAGTATGTCATAAGCCACTGTAAGATTAACAAAAACTGTGATGTTTTTAACTTCTTTTGAAACCCATTCTTGGTAAACGATGTCAGAGCTAGGCAACAACTTCAGCCAGAACGAAACCCAGCCTGATCAACAGGAATATTAGAATCAAGAATGGGTGATATTTTATTGTACAACAATCTTTCCAGCAACATATAACAAACGCTAACAAGAGATGTTGTACTATAATTGTCCATTGTATATCTTTTTCAGGCTTCAGAACAGATACTAGAATTGTTCCCTGGAATTATTTTGCAAATCTCCTGTAGCTAGTATCTTATTGTATCTGTCTGGAACTATTGGTTCACTTTGCTACCAGCATGCATAAGAAATTCCTAAAAGATACCGTCAAGATTGGCTGCTTTCCCTGCTGATTTAGTGGAAATTACCTTTTCTAACTCTTCCCCCGTGTCAAATAGCTCACATACACTAAAACGATTGATGTCTAACTTAATAGATCACTCTTAAGTTGGTACCTCATGGCAACTTAACTACCTTGGCTCCCGTTGCTGTGCAATATACCTCCTCCAGACACAGGACGTCAAGACACACTACTTGAAGAATTTAATAAGGCCCCTCTCCATAACACAGGATTTTCGAAGTCAGAACGGTCGCTAAAATACTTGAAACCCATCTCTACGTACTGCTTTCCAGTTTACCAGATCCAAATTCTCAATCAATACTAATAATAATAATAATAATCTTTTATTGACAACAAACTTTACAGCATTGACAAAGTCTATGCTGTACTAGCTAGACCGTAGTATTGAATAGTTTGGATGGACGAAATAAGTTTCTTATTAACGATCCGTCTATAATTGTAGGTGGGATGAACCTCCATCGTAGGGGATGGACAATATTGAATCGGTTTCGAACTGGCGTGGGCAAATGTAACTACTGGAAATACAAATGGGAATTGACACTAGATCAGTAATGTGATTACAGAGAGTATATGCAAACAGTAGATGACATCATTACAGAGTGCCTCCTACGCTGTTTTACATAGGGATTAGCTAGCATAAACATAATCAGTGAGGCAGGTCTTAAATGTCTTGATGGATTGTATTTAGCTTTGTGACAGTAGATCACAATATTTTTATTTATTTTAATTAATATCTTATGGGTTTTTGAGTATTTATCAAGTATATAATACAGCTTTTATATGTTGTTAAGTTAATAAATAGTAGGTGCCAAAAAGTCATACGCTATATAAAAATATTTTAATTTCACACAATGTAATACAAATAATTACTCCAAGAGAAATTATCATGACAAGAGAAAAACTCTACTTAAAATATTCGTCTGCTAAGGCCTGCTTAAGAAAACAATTTAGGTTGTTGAATGCACCAATAAATCTTTCAGAATCAATAGTTGGGAACTTTATGTGTCCTACTTAGTAAGCGTGTCGTGTTCTTCACTTAACAAGAGTTATTGTTGAAATGTAACATCATTGACCAACGTATTATATAATTTAATAAATTATACATTATGTTCTGAAAATTTTAGAAATAATTATGAATTGTATTACAAAACTGTTAATGTGTGAAGGCTTATAATCTTTGAGTTTTTTTATGTTCACTGTAAATTTATACATAAAAAACCTGGTGTATACATTTTTTTACATATGGTGAAGTATATAACATAAAAAACACACAAATGAATTTGATTTGCCTATGACGTCTTCTTAAGATATAACCACCTCTTCTTTTAGTGTTGTAGTTTTCTTTACTTTCTTAGATCTATAGAGATGGAAAACGAATTAATAGAGCTTTTTGTGATAGGTTTAACGGTAGGTATAATTTTTTTATGAATTACTGACCACATGCTAATTTAAATTAATTGATTTCATTTTCTGATTTTATAATAACTAACGTAATAACTAACGAAGTCAACTGAATATGTTTTTGTCACATACAGTAGAACTTCGCTCAACCGATGTATACGGGCCGTGATGACATCGGATAAGCAAAAATGTCGGATACTAGGGAATTGCTATATCTGCTCATTCAAAAATACAGTAGCTGACCAGTTACTTATTGCTGTAATGCATTGTTACGTAATTCACGTAATACAGTACATGTACTACAGTAAAATTATGTAACAAATTAACCATTTTTTTGTCAGCAACAATGACCATTCTGTGTGGTCAGCTGGTCGTGAGGCCTTCAGCTGACCGGGTGTTACGTTTGCCGTTACAAAAGCCCATTGTTGGTCAGCAACAATGACCATTCTGTCGGGTTAGCTGGTTGCGAGGTCTTCAGCTGACAGAGTGTTACGTTTGTCGTTACAAAAGGCCATTGTTGGTTAGCAACAATGATCATCCTGTGTGGTCAGCTGGTTGCGAGGCCTTCAACTCACAGATTGTTATAATTGCCATCACAAAAGGCCATTGTTGGTCAGCAACAATTACTATTCTCTGTGGTCCGCTGGTCGCAAGGCATTCAGCTCTCAGAGTGTTACGATTGCCATCACAAAAGGCCATTGCTGGTCAGCAACAATGACCATTTCGTGTGAACAGCTGGTCACAAGGCCTTCAGCTCACAGAGTATTATGATTGCCATCAAAAAGGCCATTGTTGATCAGCAATAATGACCATTCTCTTTGGTCAGCTGGTTCGAGGCCTTCACATCACAGAGTGTTACTATTACTGACACAAAAGGCCATTGATGGTCAACAACAATGACCATTCTGTGTGGTCAGCTGGTCGCGAGGCCTTCACATCACAGAGTGTTACGATTGCCGTCAAAAAAGGCCATTGATGGTCAGCAACAATGACTGTTCTGTGTGATCAGCTGGTCGCGAGGCTTTCAGCTCACAGAGTGTTACGTTTGTCGTCACAAAAGGCCATTGTTGTCAGAAACAATGACCATTCTGTGTGGTCAACCGATTGCGAGGCCTTCAGCTCACAGAGTGTTACGATTGTCGTCACAAAAGGCCATTTTTGGTCAGGAACGTTGACCATTCTGTGTGGTCAACCGGTCGCGAGGCCTTCAGCTCACACAGTGTTACGATTGACGTCACAAAAGGCCAGTGATGGTCTTTATAATTGTAAAAATAAATTTTAGTTCAGAATGGTCATCGCTCTGGTCTGAGGAAGGTGAGTGAGGCTTGCCAAAATGTATCACCATAATATTTGTGCATTTTTTATTATTTTGAATTGAGTTTTTCTGTGTGACATTCTTTTGTATTGAATGTGTACCAACACGTTATTGTATAATTGAGAAACTATTTATATTTGTACAACTCGTTCAGCAACATATTTATTAACAAAGTAATTTGCTATAAATGTCATAGAACTGTCAGTCTGAAAGGTTAACTATTTACCTATGTACGAGGTTTGCTGTCTTCTTTGATACATTATATAGCAAACCTTTCATAGCCTAAAGATGACTGTCGATTTTATAAACAAAGACTGTTCTATAGTGAGGTAACGTTTTTCATGTTTTTTCCTCTTTTTAAATGTGGATTAGAACCAAAATAATTGTAATTTTTTTAAATAAATTGCAGATTGTCAAATAAAAGCTGTATTTACAATATGAGTCTCTCAATAGTGAACCTCATATATCTTAGCTGTCCCAAACAAGTTCTTTGGGTATAAGAACTATTTTATAAATATAACATGTTTTATATTTAACTGAAATAAATCTGTCCATCTAAAGCCATTAAAATTAGGTCATTACTAACGTAGTTATCGATAATTCAACAGCCTATAAGCTGCGTGTAACTGAATATTTCACTAATTCCTTCACTAATCTCTATCTATGTTGTGCTCGACAAACGTAGCCCTTTAAAAATATTGTTATTATATAAAGTATGTATTTATCATGATCTAATGTTTAACATATATACAGGTAGATTTGGAAATATACCAGATCTGTAATATTGTCGATTATTAGCTTCATCTATATTGCAGTATAATCTGAGCTGCATTATACCTGTCCACAATGTAACCGTCATTAACTATGCACATACCCGAGAGCTTTATAAACATTGTTATTACAGTAAATCCTCAGCATGTGAGTTTAACTAAAGACAATTCATTGGTAACGTGTATTTTATTGTATAAAAAAATACATTTGATGAAGAAGTATTTGTAATTAGTTATTTAATAATTAGTTTTCTTTCTAAAAAAAGCGTAGCATGGTTGACCATTTTCACTATTTAACTAACAATAAGTTAAAAGATTGTTGTTAATGTAATGTACTATAGACCTACTTTTGCCAAACCTAAATAAGAATAAATTCTTTTTTTAGTACCCTTTATATTGCTTAGTCTAAAAAGCTAGAGCATTGGCAAAAGGGATTCCACGTTCTGACCTCATGGCACCAGGTTAAGGAAAAAGTCCAGGACACCTTGATCTTTTTACAACAATTGTGCAACGAATTCCCGTATCGGTTGGCGGTTGTGCCAATAACACTTTACTTGTAGTGTCATCTGGAAGCTACCAAATTAATAAAATATTTTTAAAATCACACAGATAAAAAATATCTAAAGAACTTAGAATCTACAGTACAAAGTAAACTGATATCAGAGTCAAATCTAAGTTTTTTAATGATTCAACGTCTGCTTCTCCAATTGAATGAAGACCAGCTAATCCTCCCTGAAAAGAACGCAATGGGCACTCATTATTAATGTGGCTTATAGTTTGAACTTTGACTCTGCAATAACATGACTGTTCATGTGCTATTTCCCATTTAATCTTCCAGAAGTTGCATCTTCCTACATCCGTAAGAAAGTGACTCAACACAGTCAATTTCTTACGATGAAGGTCATAGGGTCTGATACTAGACATTTGTTTCGACCGTTAAACATAACATGCCAAGTTAAAGCCCAGTTGGTTTTTGCCGACAATTTTTTGAAAATAACTGGGAAGCTAGTTTAAGAGGTGCTTTTATAAATTTAAGTCACCCTAACGTTCTGTGATATCTTGCAATTTGGGGAGATTCGTAGTAGACAGAACCTTTTTAAACTCTCTGAGAATTTACTCTTTCCGTCTGATATACAGGGTGTTTTTTTAACTGTGCCACCATTGGCATCTTGAAAACTTTAAATGGGAACATTCCCTTGTTTTTGGATATGTTTAAAAATATGTAGTTAAAATTTTCCAATATGGTGGACAACTTTGAAATTTCTTATAGAATTTTCAGTGTGCCACTAGAAGCCCTGTTAAACAAAGAATTTCTTAAACTTTCAGTGATCCTAGCGGAAAAAATTGTTAAGTTAAAATAATACTAAGAATAAAAAAGTCTTAGAATCACTAGTCGAACCTAAATACATCATAACAAATACGGGTTACTATCATTAATTTCAAAGTTAACCACTAATTGGAAAATAACGACCGAATTTTTAAATTTGAACTACACTATTGTAATATTTTTGTCTAAAATGTGTTGAAGAGCTTTTCAATATTCAATTGAATAAAATAATGCATTATAAGTTAAGCTTAATTTTTGTAACTGTCAGAACACGTCTCTTTAATAAATTGTTAAAATAAGGATTTCTGAAAGGTTCAGCGCTCCTAGCGGCGAAAAGGTTAAGTATATAAAAAATACCTATAGTAAAAATGTCTCTAAAATCATTAGTGAAACATAAAACCACGATAAAAATTAGGGGTTTCTATAAGAAATTTTAAAGTTGGCCGTCATATAATAAAAAGGGCAGCCATTTTTTTAATTTTAACTACACATTTTTAAACATCTTCAAACGCAAGAAAATGTTCCCCATTTAAATTTTAATGTAAATTACAATAAGTAGAAGGGGCCCGCGTTGTGGCCAGCTCTCTGATTGGTCCATTTTTTTGTGACGTCATCCAAGATGGCGGCGCCCATGTTTCCCGCCAAATTTCCTAACCTCACTTTTCCTAACCTCACTTTTTCTAACCTCACTTTTCCTAACCTCACTTTTCCCGCCAAAAATCTCTTAATATTGAATATATCTATATATCACTTATCTAAAAGGATATTAAATAAAAATATTGAATATATCTATATATCACTTATCTAAAAGGATATTAAATAAAACACGCTCTCTGGTAATCATTTTCCGTATTTAAAAAAAAAACTACTCACAGAAATATGTTCAGTCGACCAACTATTGGTGTCCTGCATATTGGACAGCGAAACAGCCTTGAGGCACAGTATCGGCACAGAATATGCCCACATGAGATGAATGCAACGGCGGGCAGTCTTGAAAAGCATACCCAACATTGGACCCGCTGGGGACCGATGGACTCATCGACCTCTTCCACGTCTGGACGGGGGTCAGCCCTCTCCATCATCTCGCCCACGTGGACCAAGAGGCTCTCCAGGGTGTTCCTCATAAAGTGCCATATTGAGGGTGCCAGATCGAAGGCGTCGGACTCGGCAGTGTCCTCTAGGAGGTGATTTGAAACCCACAGCAACTCCCTGAGGTCCCTCCGGGCATGAAGGACTGCCTGCAGCGACTCTTCCGAACCTCCATTCTCGCACCCGCAATGTTGCTAAACAGTAAAACAAAATATGAATTGATCCACTCTATTAGTAACAGTAGTAGTAGTAGTAGTAGTAAAGAAACATTAATATATTACCTCTAGAAATCTGTTGAGCATGTACTCTCGCAACGGCTGCTTGCCTGCCTCCAGCTGACATGACAGACACCTGGCTGCACGAGGGCGTGATCTCAATCGCGTTTGTACCTACAATTAAATATCGTCACAGTGAGGGGTCCAACAATTAAATTACGGTATACCAAATAACATTGATTTAAACTTACATTACTGGTACTGCTAGTCAGTATTGAGGGACTTTCTGGCTGTTCAGGAGCGTTTGAGGTCGACACAGTCACTATCAGGACCTCGGTATCCTGTCAAACACGATACCCTGTAAGTACTTGAACAGATAATATTACGAGGTTAATTAAATAAATAAGGTATACACACCTCTGTAATTGGTTGGACTCTGGAAGTGGAGGACCCAGTGGAAGTCCCAGCGGTCACCTCTACCCTCGCCTACAGATAATAATTATTATAATACCAATCATGGAAAATCCCCTAATAATGATAATAATAATAACGGTATGGTACCTACCTGAGTGTTTGTGAGATCAAGGGGAAATGCAGACGCATGGGTTCTACGCCTCGCGCCACCTCGTATCTGAAATAAACACGATGCGATCACCCTCACGTTCATTCACACTAGTCCCTAACTTATACAAAAATATATTTAAAAAAAAAGAAGCTATTTACCTCGCCCTCCTGGGTTGTAGTAGTAGTGGTGGTGGTAGTAGAGGTGTTGGTAGTAGCCGTAGTGGATGGGGGTTGAGGTGGAGATCCAAGCACGATGACACAAACAACAGTAACTAGACATGCTACCTTAAAAACCGTCATCCTTACCACAACTGCCAATTCACGCCGAAACAGTCGTATTTATACGGCAGGGTGAGGAGCGGCGCCCCCTACCTTGCGCATGAGCAGAACGCAGGGGGAAGATCAGGTTTCCATAACCACCCAAGAGGTACCGATCTCAGCTCGTTTTTTATTATAGTGAGTATCCCCAGGAGGCCTAGTCTCACTATTGTTTATTGTAACTTGCCCCAACCATCGCAAGTTACGGTGGTAGCCACTCCATAACAAATTTGCTACCTCCCAGTATTATTTTTATACTTTTTTTGGGTCCCTCTGTAAGTAAAGACATCACTTTACTCAGTGAAGCCTGAAAACTTACAAAGGGCTTTTTCTAACCCAATGTAGACCGTACAGAACACTTTACTTGGAGAAGCCATTTCAATGTATTCCATCAGCCTACACGGGTTATATTTTCTATCTTTTTTTTACGTTTATTTGTAATCCCAGCGACGTTCAAGGAGGCCCTGGACTTACGGAGGTTAGGCCTGCCATAGAGCCTTGGGAGGTTAGACCTGTCATAGAGTCTTAGGCCCTGGACTTACGGAGGTTAGGCCTGCCATAGAGCCTCGGGAGGTTAGACCTGGACCTGCCCTGGACTTACGGGGTTTAGCCCTGCCATAAAGCGGTCGGGAAATTTCCCCCAGGCTTTTTTTTTTTGTCCTGGACTTACGGAGATTAGGCCAGCCATAGAACAAACACACACACACACACACACACACACACACACACACAAAATACTCGAACGTCACCTGGGATTCTTATTCAGCTACTGCAAATCTACTATGATCAGCTAAAAACTTGGAACTTACATTCTGATAGAGTATAATATTCTCCCAATCTACCTTGTCTGCAAAATCGTGTATAAACGATTCAGAGAGTACTTGGTGCTTGCTCACAAGGAACCAGCACTCCCGGAACCAAGGAGACATTTCTCTCAAAAATTCTTCATTGAATGTCATTCTTTTTATAATATAAGCCCAATTGACTCTATGTTGATAGATTCTTAAAAGGTCAATTGAGAAATCGTAGTTTTTAGATAGCTCGTCCCAGTTCAAGAAACGGTCAAACCGCATGATGAACTGGTTCGTCAATACTCCCTTAGGCTCACGAGAAATAATTGTCCAAACGTTCTCCATGACTGCTAGCAAAATTATGATTTCTGTTTTCTAGTGCACAGTCTTTTATACCCCCGCAGAGCGTTTCTCAAGGCACACTTTACATCAGAGTCGTTATGCTGTGACAATATACAACTATTTACAATAGGTTCGGTGTACGAACCTCCGGGTAATTCCCTCACATCCGGATGAAATTCCCGCAAAAAGGATGCCTTCTCCATACCCTTAGTATAGAGCGTGGAGAATGGTTTACACAAGAGTCTCAGGTATTCTTCATCGTACGCCATACCACCCTGTTCCCATTTAATTTTGTGAAAACTGCGAGTGAGCCATCGATTCGATCTCCCCGTTTTATCGTTAAGAAGGGTTTTACTGTAAGGTGGAGAAAATATAAGGTGAATACGGGTTAACGAGTTAACGAGAGCAAATTCTTTAATAACAAACCTATTGGTATTGTCTTTAAACGCCTGGAATTCAACTACAGCCTCCATTAGGCCACCGTTTATAGTATTCCACCTCGTCAAACAGTCGATCCGCCTTTTGAAGGTACCAAGGTGGTTGTATGTTCTTCACCGAGTATCAGACTCTTAATGTACTGTTGTATAAGCACTTCGTTCATAAATAGATCCTGTAGCTCCCTGTACACCATGGGGAGGTTGTTGATAACCGATGCCATTCGTTTGAATTTAGCGCCAGAGTGTGTTCTTCATCATAAAGAAACACGTGAGATTTCCCAAATACATTCGTAACCTTTACACTATGACCACTATCGAGCACTAAACGGAATTTAGTTTTATTTTCGAGCGCTACAGTTATCTCGTTAAAGTGTACAGCAAACTGATTGAAAATATCATACGACCAGTAAACGTACCCTCTTCGACCCTTAAAAGACAACCCGAGACTAATATCCCTCTCTTTATAAATCCCTACAATAACCGATTTTTTAAGACCTTCATCCAAAAAGTAGACAGTTTTCAAAAATACACCGGTCAACAGATCCAGAGATTCTGTACGAGTAGGGAGTGCGTCTTCACCTGTTGGCTCCATTATCTCAACTAATTAAATCTTTATTTTCAAGTCGTATTTATAATTTTACCCCCACTCCTTGTTAATTTTAAAATTTTTATTCCTCCATATCCCCCTCCCCCTCACTCGATTCAGATTCTGATGTTTCTTCCACAATAGGCGAATCATAATCAAAGTGATTAATTCTTTCCAGCGCTTTATTAGCATACAGGTCACTATATAGCTTCAATGTGTTGATGTTAGTCAAATCCAGAGAGTGTTTAAAACAAACGCACGACTGAGAAACCTTTATACTATATTCATTTCTCATTTACGCTCTGTTTGACATTCGGTAAAAAGCCATAAGCTAGAATATCCACTCTATCGTATTCGGATACATCAACCGTTCTGGAGTACCTGTACACTGAAACAGTATCGACATTTTCCCCGTTCTTGTAGAACCTTAGGAGAGTCGCATCATCACTACTGAACCCCTCAGTAGGATCGGGATTATTTAACACGATAAACACTTGACTCATCTTGTGATGTTTACTCCTTCGTGTCTCAACTGGAAATGAGTACAGGTTGCTGAGATCGTGTATGTATAATCGAGTATTACATCATCCTCTTTACAGAAACCGGTAAGCAAGGTGTAAATCAAATGTGAATCATGTAGGATGAGGCAATAGGCAGCGGTCTTATCAGGGATATTTTTAGAAGTCTCAAATTCAAGTCTGATATCGACGGGTCCTGTTTTTATTGTATCGTTTTGTTTCGAACAATCAATGACGTAAAGAGGTGTTTTACTTTTAAACGTTTCCAAGTCACAATAGGATACGAACTATGACCATAGTAGGAGCTCTGGATACCTCGTAAACATTTCGTAAAATATTGACTGATCACCGTGTATATTATCGTAAGGAAAGTATTGCGAGTTAAGATATAATTTGACGTTCTGCAAAGAGCAGCCGTCAAAACAAGACATGTCCTTTTTTAATCTGATTCTTTCTGTCGGTTTGAAAAGCTAGAATTACGTATCGGGGTTTTTCCAACTGAGTAGATGTTTTCACAGTCCAACTGTGACGGTCAGTCTGTGGTAATGTTGGATACTCGTGCAATTTCCCAGGATCTAAACGGTACGTGAACCGTCGAATCTTTCTCAACCATTTTGTAAAGTTTGAGACGATACTCGTCCGAAACCGTGATGTGGGGGACCCTCCAGTAGACGTTGTTTATTTTTAGGACTGCAGCTGTCTGCATCCTTACTAATGACAGCGTTGGTGTCTGTAGTCGCTCTCAGGAGAATAAGCTCCTGTTTTACATTCACTACAATTTTTCTATAATCTTCGGCGTACCCCATGAGCATCGCAACGGAACTGAATAGGAAAAGGAGGTGGTCTCTTTATTTTTACCAGGCCCGAACCAGCACGCATTTTCCAAATTCCACGTTTCCCCCGTTTTTATGGAAAGTAGGTTTTTAATTGTACTCGTGATCCCAACGTTTTTTGACCGGTCAATCTCAATACCCCCAATCTCATAACGAATATCGTCAAATAGAAATGCTATTGCATTGTTTACCAAGGACACGGCCGCCGGCGATCCGTCTGCCTTTTTACCGGACAAAGTACCAGTAACATGTAAAGTGCTTTCAAACGGTGCTGTAATTATATCCTGTTGACTTATAGGTATCCTGATTTCGTCATTATTGTTAAAGGTGGATGAAGCGTACGGTTTGTGAGAATGAAATTCCATACCAAGTAACAATGTCACTGTACATTACGGGTGTTTCTATGTCCAACATCTTGGATAACTTTGAATCCCAAGGATCTCAGTAACTTAACGTTTGGAGATGTTAACCTTCTGAGCGTCTTAGACGTTCTGACATGTTCTTTAACTCGACCCTCTATAAATACTAATCCCATTGCGTTCTCTGATGTGTAGACGCACAGACACAACCTCGTTTCTAAAGTTTATCAAATCACCGTCTTGATCTTTTAAACGACACGGTAATATTATTCACCTTTTGAGTGTTTACAGGTAGATAAATCACGTGCTGAGGTGTATCGTATATCTTGAATCCTGGTGGCGATTTAATTATTACCTCGTGTATCGTATGCCCCTCGAATCCGTTGTCATAGGATCCCGTACAATATTACACTCAACTCTGACGGTGTTTACTTTAATTATATCGACTGGTCTATCTGAACAATGCTTTTCACCCTCTTTCAACACCTTTGGACTGAATCCTAGTAGTGTACCGACCGTTTCCAGTTGATCGAAATAAACTGTTTGACTGCAAGTAATTTCAGATTGTAGAGTACTGTTATTCGCTTTGAGAGAAAAATCTACAGTCTTGTCAATTTTACTTAAAATGAAGGATTCAATCTTTTCAATTTCGTAGACCTTTCCCGGAATACTTATTACCTTCGTCCCGTATGAAACTTGTTGTTAACACCCCCTAAATTTTGGGGTTTGAGTTGAAGGTTGTGAAACCGACAAACCCAATTTTCCCCTTCACTGACTTATACAAAGGCGGAACACGTCACAGTGGGACAAAAACCAGGGCCCCGAAAGACAAAACATGCGGGAGAAACTTAAAGCACAAGTCCCCCGCAAACGACTGAGTAAAAAAGTCTGTTTTCTATTGTAATTATACTCTATCGCGATACCTGGACCAAAGTATTTTTCAACTCTACCGGAGGCAAAGATTCCGAAACTGTCAAAGTAGATACTCTGTTTCCTAGTTTTCTGTATGAAACCCCAGTGTGTCCCCGTACCACGTTTTGAATCTAGGTTAACAATACCCGATTCGTTTTTCCTTGCCCTTTGGGGTACCCCGCCCCCTATATAAACCCCTCTAAAATAGGGAAATATTTAAAACCTTGGGGGTAATGAAGAAGGTCGTGATTGTTAGGGTTTTATCGGTTTGCGTTTTTTTTTTTATCGCAACTCTCTTTTTTCGTTTCCCTGCTCCTGCTTTGGTCCCTGACCCGGGTATGGTTTAGAAAAACCCCTTTTTTCCACGCTGGTTTCGTTTACTGTTTTTTAGTTTGACACCCCGCCCCCATCCTACGTTTACCTCCCCCCCCAGTTTGCTTTACCTTCAGCTGTTGTTAAGCCCCAAGCTGCGGCTTTCTCTCCAAAACAGAGAATCAGATGCTTTAACTTTTTCCAAGCTCTTTCAGCCAACCTTTATCAGACGCGTTCTGTTCGTATTATCGTGGTACTTTGAGTAGGAAATATGGGGCTTACGGGGCCTCGTTAGGGGTTTATACCAGGACCCCCACGAGTGTCTCTTTAACCTGGTTCTGGCCCACAGTATCTATACCCACAGGAGGTGAATTTCCCAAAGGTAGTAAATCTTACCTTTGTTCAAACGTACTTGCGCGTCCCCAAACCTTTCCAAAAATGTCACCAACGAAAACCGCCCCCTTTGACGGTTTTTTTACGATGGCGGGGTTTACGGGATCGCATCTTGTTTTATAAACGTTGGTTATTTGATTCGTCAAAGCCCCTGTCCCAGTTTATTATTTTTTCAGCATTTATTTTTTCGTCGTTGAACCCCTACCCTTTTACACGTGAATATGGGAAAAAAGTTCGTCCGAATTTTTCTAAAATGTATTTTGAGTTTTTATTTGTTCCTTTTGCCCAGTGACCTAGATCAAAAACGAGATTCGCGGCCCGTTCTTCCATCTGTTGACAGTATTTTAAAAATACGCATTTTGGGTTTCAGTGGGATTTTTAAATATTAAAACCTGCACGTTGTTAAAATTGTCCCCTCTTCACTTTTAATAGGGCGTTTTTTTTAAAAAACTTTTTGTTACTGCTCACCATCATCAAGGGGTTCGCCCCTTTAACCCTTTTCTTTTTCCCAAATCCCCAATAACTACCGCTTTTGGAAGGTGTTGCTGCGTTACATATCTTTTATTCGTGCATCTCTCTCATCTTGGGGACCCCTTTACGTGAGTTATCCGCTTGTTTCTGCAAAAATGTTATTACCTTCATACAAGTACATGGCCCCGTAAAAGCTTCAATTGACGGTCACTTCCTTAACGGGTCGGCAAGTTTTCTATTTTTTTTTATTTTGACGGAGTAACTGTCTTTCAAGTTTACCGGTGTGTAGGTCTCAAGGTATTTTCTCTTTAACGACGTCACTCCCCTTATGGTTCGGCTACGTTACTAACAGTTTTTTTAGTGATATCGTAATCTCCATTGGATGTTAGTTAAAACCATCCCCGGGAGGCCCTGTGGGATCTCCTTAGACAGTGGATTTTTACGTCCAAACTTGTCAACATCATTGTAAAAAATGGGGGTGGTGGGTAATCACTGTTCTTTAAATACTTTTGCCCAAATCAATGTAGTTATCCTTAGTCTGGTAATGTCTCTGACCCATTGTTATGGCCCTTGTCGAGTGCCCCGCATTTATCAGTAAAACAGGAGCGGAAAAATCGTTTAATATTTTCCTTGTTGTCACTTTAATTCGTTAACTTTTTTTTTGTAGCCCTTGTATCTTTTTATTCTATCGACTGGGACACGTCAAACTTGTTACTTCATTTCATAAATGATCAAAAATCTCGAGTTTCCCAACCCTTTTTTTATACCAGCTTCAGCAGTCACTAACAATTTTTAAAAATTCGTTTTTTTGCGCATTTTCCCGGCTTCTGCCGAAGACAAAGTAATTAAAACGAGCCAAACTCTTTTGGGATGCCCCAGTACCGAATGTCGGATGAAGTGTTAGGTTTTTTGACCCCAGCCCTTTCCGTTAACGGTTTTGGGGGAAAAGTGGCAATAGGGCCCTTGTATTGATTGAGTTAGGGGTTATTTATGTGCCCTTTCCTACTGTAACCTTTTTTATGAGCGTTGTTTTTAAGAGTATGTCTTTGTAGACGGTTAAATCGTGGTCAGAGACAGATCGTATTGGGGCTCTTAAACAGTAGTTCGTACAGACCTTCGGCCCCTTTTGAAAGGGCGGCTGCCTATACGTATGCTCCCGTATTTTAAAATGTATCGGTTGTATTTACCTTCAGTCTACCCTCCCCCCCTAGGAGTATATATTGTCAATTTGTTTTTACCCCCCGACTCGTCTTTCATAAACTTTAGCATATATTTTTTTTGCCAATGGGGCAGTAAAGTTTATTTACCCACTGTGACGTTCCTGCACTACGCGGTGATTGTAGTAGTAGTTCCGGGATGTTGGGTATCATCACCAAATACCTCTTCTTTTGAGGTATTGCCAGTTTGGGGTAAAGATGCAATTTTTGGGTCTAAATGAGTTTCTTCTTCTTTTCTTTTGGCTCTCTTTAGGTTCTCGGGGGATGTTTTCGAAGCTCGGTATGATTGGTTTATACTGTTTTTCCAACAATTTTTCATTATCTATGCCCCTTGTTTAAACCCGATTGTATTTTCTTTGATAGCATCCCCAGACGAGCAACACTGGAGTAGCCCCTTTTTTTTTTTTTCGTTTCGTTTCATGTTTGATAGGGGAAAAGTTTCTTCTCCAATACTTTTTTAAATACTTTTTTTTTACGGTTAGTTAACCTGTCTGAAAAAAAGCACTCTTTTTGTGTTTTTAACGTACCTTAAAAATCTAGGTGAAACTCTATTCCGAGTCCCTTGTAATACGTACGTGGAGATCAAAAACTGGAAATGAGCCCCCCGTTTGTTTATGTCTTGAAAATATGGTTCTTTTTGACCCCACCTGCATTCGGGTATCTCGGTATAGTGTAGCAATCGTTAAATTTGAAATTTTTATAAAAGAACGCAATTTCTTTGAGGTCTCCTTCTATTTTTTTTGTGTATATATAGGGAAATTTTAAAAAACCAAAACTGTCCCGATTGTGATGTAAACTTCTCCTTTATTTTTCAAGTCGCGATCCGTACTGTATATACTCCTCTGTTTAAGAAATACTGAAAGTTGAACAATGTAGGGGAACGGTAGGTAGTGCAGCTTTAAAAAAATCTACAGTAAATAATCCTTGGGTAAATTTTTTCACTGTGGGTACGGTTTGCCTCTTGGACCAGTAGGTATGGTGGGGGCTGCGGTGCAAAAGTACGTTGTAAGAGACGTAAAAAGTGAACTTTTTATCGTAAAGCTTTTTGTGACTTTTTTAAAGGAGATCTTATCGGTATACTTTTTTCTGTTAGCACTTAATCTATGGCATGTGGGACTTTACACCTATCCAGCATTTTTTAAAAAAATCTGTGTGTAGTTAATTCCCCCGGACCTGTTTCAAGAGTCGTACCAAAGATGTCTGGGAAAGGGCTGAACCTTGACAGGAAATTTTGGGGGGTTTTCTTTCCCCTGAGTTCAAATTCTTTGTGATGATAACTAGCTGTAAAATTTTGCTCCTTGTTCTTCGCTTTTTGTAAGAAAACTTAACCCAAAGTCTGTTTTTTGTTTGTAGAGGAAAACATAAGTAGGACTACGGCGGTTTTTGAGGTCTACTAATTTATGTCTCCAAAATCGTTTTGAAAATTTGATTCTCCTCTATGCAATGTTTCCGCAGAATTTGTCCTTCTCTTTGTAGAAGAACGCGCGAGGTTCGACTTGATGGAGTCTTTACCCCACACGAAAAGGGTTTTTTAAAATCTCCATATCTTGTATGTAGATGCGCACCCAAAAATCCTGAACGAAAAGTCCAAAACCGTCGGAAACCCCTTTCTAGGGCTGTTCCTTATTTAATCACCACAAAACCGTGTCTGTCCCTTTTTCAGATCTCACTGCACAAACCCCTTTAAAATTTTCAAATGTTGTATCCGTATTTACATGGTCATTGTAGATGAGAAGTTTTCATCCTGCTTGAATAAAACTATAAAGTTTGATTATCTCTGATTAGCTGTTTAGGTTAGACTGTATGTCTGCCCAGATAAAAAGGTTTTTCTATACCCTTTTTGTCTACCCCTTGGAAAAAAAGTTGCGAAAGTTATGGTTTTTCACACGCTATATCGTCAAATATCCTTGAGTTTGGTTTAGCGCGTCGGGTGTATTACCAGGGATTGTCTCATAAGCAAAGTATCCAATTCCCTTTAGGTAAAACCTTTTTCGAAATGGTTTTTGGGTTTGGTAAAGGATTTGGAGAATATGTAAATGTTTTCAAACACCAAACCCTCTGTTCAAAAAGTAGATTAAAATAGAAAGTTCGTTTTGCCCGAACCCCATGGTCTACAATTAGGATTTACATTGCCCGGTAAAAGAGATCCGTGAAAGCGAGGTGTGAAACCCCACCCCCCCGACGTATTCGTTTAAAATTTTTAATGGTAGTTTAGTTGTTGAAACACAAAGGCATCGTGACAAGTATGAAGGGTTGCTTTGTGTGGGCGTTTATAAAAAACATCGGGCCCCACAGCTGAGGAACCCCGTGGGGCGTCCTTAGAGCGCTATTAATTGAATGTTTTCTTTTCCACCCCCGTGTCACTGTCTTTACTTTCCCTTTCCATCTAACGAGCACTTTATTTCCCCTTTTTTCAAAAACTTTTTTACTAGATAAACGTCACCCGTTTTGATGGCTCAACTCTTGTTGTAAAACCCGCCCTTTTTAAGATTCCCGTTAACATTTTGTAATTTTAAATTTTTTGGATTGGTCGGTTTTACGCGACACTTGAAATACTTCGTTAGTCCAATTTTGGGAATACCCTTTTTGAATACCTGTTTTATTTACTGTTTCACTTGATCGCCCCGTTGAACTTTGGTTTTGGGGTTTTGAATTTTTCCTCCATAGTGTCAGTATGGATTTTACGGTTTTTGTTGAATCTTTTGGTTTCATACCGATTGTTCTGTGTATGGAATTATTTTATTCCTGTACAATTTTCGGTAAAAGTTTTAGCCACTTAGGGACCTATTGCGTGAATTTACGCCACATACGTTCTTTTTGGTCCTGTTTAACCTTTCGACAATACTAGTTTTAAATCAGAAATGTCGTGTAGTGATTGATTTTGTATTTTTTTCCCTAAGTTTTTCCCAAAATGAGAATTGAAACCCTTCCTTACCTTGGTCGGTCTGAAAATTTTTTTATTTTTTTTTTTTTTTTTTTTTAAGATCGGTTCTAAGCCTTTTCCCCTTCTACCCCCCTTTTTTTTTTTTATGGGATTGCAAATGTAATTTCGAAACGTTTTTTTTAAGAATGTATTTATACCTTTGTTAGATTTAGGTTAAGGAATCATTTCTACCAGATCCCCTTGATACAGTGTAAAGACCCCTTTGTGTTCTTTACGTTTGGGTTTTTCGCCTAGCGGTTTGTGAGCTTGCTTTCTATAGCTTCTCTTGGTTCATGATTAAGATGACAAATGTTTGTAAAATTTGTCCTTTTATAAGTTGTTATTAATTCTACAGCCCCTCCCCCGCTGTAGAAAAATGGTGGTTTCCCAAAAGTCATGCTAGTTTCCACCCCCTAAAAAAATTAAAAAAAAAATTTAAAAAAAAAAAATTACTAGAAAAAGGTTTACTTTTTGAAAAATTTCAGTCTTGCAAAATGCCAAAAATATCTTGAAAAATCTTTCTTGCATTTTGACATTTTTAATTTTTTATGTTTCCTCCCAGGTTTTTTATTGCATATGATGAATTTTAGATCAAAATTTGGGAAGCGGAAAATCAAGATTTAAAAATTTATTTTTGCATGAAAGCAAAATTTTTTTCCGAAAAAGTTGTCCCTGTTAAAACAGGGTTATACACCCCCCGATGTGCGTTTCCACAAGGGGCATCCAATATGGGTTTTTGGGAGTTTGTCCTTTTAGTACCCAACCCCTTTTCCGCTCCATGTTGGATGTGAAGGCAGCATGCCTCGAGACTTAGGTTTTTATAGAGAGGAAAGGGGATGGGCGAGGCCCTGTCTGAGAATGACCCCTGCAGCCCCTCCACCATTTTATTGAAATGTTTTTTAGCTTTTATTAATTCTACAGCCCTCCACCCCTGTAGAAATTTGGGGTTTGGGCCCTTTCCCAAAAGCTACTGTTGCCACCTCCAAAAATTAAAAAAAATTCAAAATAAAATGAAGTGAAGAGTGTCAAATTTAGAATAAAAAATATTTAATTTCCAAAAGCTGCAATAAGGATCCCCAGGAACTTGTCCCCTTTGATTTTTTAGATTGGCGTAGGGAGTACACGTATTTTTTGGGGTAACAACAAAGTATTTTAAAAGGGTTTTGGGTGGATATAAGGAGTTGTTCGGCATTGGGTACATTGGAATTGGGGGTGGGCTTAACCAATTTGATTTCTGAATGAAAGGGGAAGTTTTGTTTTTTAATAACGACTAAATGTATTTCCGGGAAAAAGGCCGGTAACATTGAAAAAAAGTACGTTTTTTTTGGGTATATGTGTAACCCAATGTTTCTTACGGCAATTTTCTTTGTGTAGACATAAATTTTATCAAATAAGGGCGAGGAAGGGAAGAGAAATGTGATTGTAAGTCTACAAATAATGTAGTCTTCGCACATTTTGGGCGCCCCTTTGGGGGAGCGAGAAGGAGGTGGAACATAGTTATGGTGAGGTCTGATTCCGGTCATGTCTAGCGGGGTGATCGCGCATGTTTCACTGCATGGAGCCTCCCGGAGTTTAAATGACAGCTTCGGTACCCCATCGCTTTTGGGTTTCGGGTTTTTACACCCCCGAGCCCCCGCTCAAATGCAGTACTTATCGAGGGCCCGGACTGCGACTCAAAGGTTTTTTTCAGGACTTAACCCAACCCCAAGCTGAGGACTTCTAGGACCCACGCTTATTGGCTGCCTTGGAGAAAAGCCCGGGTTTTTTTTTGGGGAAATTTGGGCCGCCCCCACCTCGATGTACGTACAATTACATTATATTCTACAGTCCATTCGAAAGCTGTCGTTCCCTCCCCCGCAAGTGACCCGCAAACATTACCACCAAAAAAAACAGATATAGTTTGGGACACCTGATCCCGTTTTTCCCTGTTACAATTTTAACAATGTCCCCTGCTCCCTGTAGTAGAGCACATCATTACACCGTTTCCCAGGTAGTACGAGAAAGAAAGTTTAACCCAAAACAGTTGGCCCTTTTGGTGTTTAAAAAAATCAGGAGTACAGCTGTGGGAGTTGTTTGGGGAAATTAGGAAAAAGGTCGCACCCCTTATTTTATAAGTTACACAAAATCGATAAACACATGTGGTATAAAGGGTTTTCGGGATGGACCAACTGTAGCGAAAAATCGAGACTCGCACCCCCCACGTTACAACCTCCAAATCTGCTCGCGCACGTGGCGGCACCGCAATTGCCCGTCAGTCGCTACGCCAGCCCGCCATGATTGCATCGGGGGCTCTTTTTCTACATACTCACCCGGGGCCCTCTTTGGTATCGAGAAGAAAAAAGACGGGATGACCCGGGCCTTTTATCCCCCTCCTCCAGATCGTCGACGGATGGGGGGTCCCGGGGGGCGGGTGGCGGCTGGAACGGCTGGGGGGGAGTACCCCGGAAATTTGATTTGGGGCGAGGGCTGGGGCAGTCGGGGGAAGAAGAGAGTAGAAGACGAGGATGGGGACCCAGATCTGTCTGGACACCTCCGAGCCACCTCCAACCCCCGACCCTGGGAGAGGAGGACCAAGTGGGCCGGGGGAATTTGGAGACCATGGGTGGTCGTTTGGTGAGTTACTGTGTGTTTTCTGCTTTTTTTTCCGTATGGTTTTTGGGTATCATATTTCCTTCAGTTTTGTTTTGGTCCCGTTTACTTTAAAATATTTTGTCTGTTTACGGTTACTACTCCCTATCAATAGTTTCCCAATACGGGATTTTCAATATCCCTGTTTTGATCCCCACACTTGAACCATCTCTTTAAATTTTTCAAAAATTTTTTTTTTCAGACGTTTTTAGATTAAGTGTTAGACCTTTTATTTTACGTTGGTATGATTGTTTTGGGCCTTTGTAGAAAACCGAGTAGCATATGTTTTTTGGACCGCCCGACCAAAAAATTTCCCTAATGTATGAACCGGGGGCCGTAGTCTTTAGCAAATTCGTCTGTCATTGGCTAAATAATCACCCGGGAAATTTACTCTGTACAGTCCGTCTTTGTTATGTAGACAACCGAAAACTGTGTCGTAAAACGTACCCGAACCCCAAAAAGGGTCCAAGTGTTGTACAATTTTTGTTAGCTTGGGCATGGTAATGCTGCCCCCCAAAAAAACATTAACAGTTCTTTAAAGGGCTCTCCAACCTCCTCTGATGTTGCCAGTTTACAGGACAAAAGCTGGGTTTAATTTTCCCGAATTTTTTACCCGTATTCAGGATTGGGAGTAGTTTAAAAAAAAATTTTTGGGTCTCGCGTTATTAATGCTTTTGTTTGGTTTTCTCTTTGTCCAAATTTACCCCAAAAGGGAATTTTTAAAATTTAAATTTTGCCCGAATCTAAGACCTTCGTTCTTTTTTAATTTTTTATGGGTCCAGTGGATACCTTGTGTTTAAAGTAATCCTGTGTATTTTTTTTATCTTCTTGAAAAGCACCATGTAGGGTAGTGAGGATCTTGCTTTTTTTTTAGAAAAGTTCAATAAAAACTTGAAAAGCCACCGTTGCTGAAAAAAATGCCATTTTTATTTCCCACAGCTCAAAAATTTCCAAAATAACATAACCTTTTTCAAACGCCTTCCTTATTTCATCCATTGTCCCTGTTCCCGTCGACTTCGTTTTATTTTCATTGTACACAATCACAAACACGCTCTTTTCCAAAAACTTACACAACACAAATTAGTTTATTGTTCATTCTTTTAGGAAGAACCGGATGAAAACCCCAAATTGCGGGAGGTAGTACTTTAACTTTGAACCGCGACATTTAAAAACCCCGGCTACGACACTCTGGTCTCCCACGTAGATTGTTGGGTTTTCCTAAAGGATAATGACCCGGGTTTCACACAAAAGGGTAAAAAGGAAAAACATCAAAATTGTATGATCATCGTGGTTACACTTTTGGTACGTTTTGGGGTTACCGTACGTCCTCCGAAAAAGGATCCCGTGGGTTTTGGGGGTGAGTATGCAGCATGGGTGTGTATTGGTAGTGAAAGTCGTTCTTTTCTTTTATTTTTCCCAAACTCGCACTGCCACATTTCAACTGTTGGTAGTTTTTTTGGGCGAGTTTTTCCATTTTAAACTGTGTACGGTTGTAGCGCGCTGGGAGAGGGTCGGATGGGTCTTCTTTTAGAGGGTCCCCCTCTTGTAAAAAGGGGGAAAAATTTTGGGGATCCGTGGTAGTAGCAGCCGTGGAAATCGTATATTGTCTCTCCGTCAAAACCCTCCACCTTCATTCTCTACTTTTAAATTCACGTCCCTCCCCCCATGTTGAAAACCTAACCTTTTTTCTCCTCTTCCAACTAAAATGAAGTGCTTAGCCCATTGATTTTTTACTAATCTGATGTGTTTTGGTTAAAAATCCAATAGGTTTGGTTTGGGAATTTTCGCCCGGAAGCAAAAATTACACGCAACCAATAGTAACTGCCCCCAAAAAAGGGTTGATTGGGGAGGGCCCGGAAAAACGATCTAAATTTTAAACAAGTTGAGCGGTTTAAACCACGTCCCCAAATCAATATTTAATTATCTCTTTCTGAAAATCAAATACTAATTGTTTTCTATTGTTGGTTGTACCTACTTGGAATGGTCGTGGTTCTTCTTAAAATTGAGTCGGGACAGTTTGTAGTCTTGTCCGCTGGTCCTACGTAGTTTGGTTCTGGGGGTGTTTAACAGGTGTGGAAAAATTCCCTTTTTTTTTTTCAGGGCCGAGGCAAAGGCTTTGGGGAGTGCAGAGAGGCCATGGGAAATAATTTAAACTGTCGAGAATTGACATTGTCCAAATCTTGTAGAATCACTTTGGAACCTCTTGTTTTTAATTCGGGTGTGAATTTAGTTTGCTCAAGTAGGTCTTTTAGGATAAACTGAAAGTCGACCTTGACCGTTGTGAGCGATGACACAGAGCTTTTTAAACTTTTTCCGTTCAGTCTCACTGTCCCTAAAGTTAACGGGGGTTGGCTTGAAGATTCGCATGTGTAAGACACAAAATCACACGAAACCTTCCTCCCAAAACTTCCAGCAAAACTGTTGCGATACACACAAGTTCCTATTGCACCTTAGCCTCTATCTTACTTAAAAATCATCCCGTCTGGTTTCTAGTCAAAAAAATATGAACGCAAAATTTTGTTTTTGGTTTTCCAGTATCTACACGCATATAACACTGATGGTTGGGGGTCTTTGAAGGCATCACAAGTAGTACAAAACACTTCACCACATACATGCACAGACAAACGATCTTTCGGTCTTACAATTTTGTGACACAACTTACACAAGTGTATCCTACTACACACATCTCCTTGATGAGCGATGAAACAGCGTTGGTTCTTGAATACTCTGCAGCATTTTGGACAGGTAATTCCTTCATGCTCACGTGTACACGGCGGTGAGATGGTATGGCAAAGCCCTGGCATATGGAGGAGCACCTGTGTTTTAGCCCTATGGTCGTAGGAGTGTGGCATGCTTCACAAAAATATTTACAAGCAAAAGCTGCAGTAAGACTATTAATTACATTAAAATGACCATTGTTGAACAGTAGGTTAATACTGTACACTGCATCATCACTACCCCCACTAAAATACACTTCACACGGCCTTTCCTATCATAATTGTAAACTGTAATTTTATATTTTTTAAGATGATCTGAAGCTTTTCAAGTTCAGCAATACCTGCCCCTTCTTCTGGAATGTCCACTCCTCGCCTTGGCTAACAATTTCTTAGCCCTGGTCGGTCTGCCTCATACACTATCTTTTTTTATAGCACTGTACAATGGATCTTTTTTGGCGAGCGCTTTACCTACCACAAGAGCTCTGGCAAGACAGCAAATTATCTACATTATTGATTACACACTATACCCCTAACGTGCCTTACACTCTTCCATAAAATTATTGTAAAATCCTGGTCTTTGGGGTCCTCCAGAACCAACAGGTAGATTCACTCTAGTACATTCTCACTTTAAAGTATCACTGCTTGTTATTGACTCTGCGTTACTTTGTACAATACCTCCAAAAATGTTCCAAATAATATCCTCATCAATTTCGGAAGCAGGTCTGAAGGCTACATACCCAGGCTCTTTATTTTTGAAATTAATACTAGTTAAGGTGAACCCAAGCTGGTCAGTATCTGCAGCGCTAGATTTCATTTTATTCACAAGTTCACTGAGTCCCCGTCTGATCCAATCAATTTCAGCAACACCGGGAGGAGGTTGGTTAAACTTAAAAGTTGTTTTAGAACCGTACAATCTAAATTTCCTAACATAGGTCTCGTTAGTACCAACAATATTTACAGGATCCATTTTAAAATACAAAGATATAGACACAAAAACCAGTTAAATACGCTTAAAATAACGAAAAAAGTCAATATAATAATCGAGTATAAAATAATCGACTAAAATAATCGAATGAATATAATCGACTAGAATAATCGAATGGATATAGTCAACTAAAGTAACCGAATACTACTTGTAGTTATGGTTGAGTTAGGTTATAACTAGTCAATACTCACCAAGAGCCACTTACCAACTTGGCTGCTAGGCACCAACTGAATTTTCCTCTCTCCTGACCCGCTTATATAGGGCTTTATGACGTCACTGAACACCTTGATTTTTCAGAACCTAGAAAGTTTCAGAAGTTGAATATAATAAATATATAGGGTCTGCTAAGCTCTAAAATGTAAGGTTATGTTCCAAACAATAAATAAAGTCTCAAAAAGTGAGGTTATGTTTCAGACGTATGACTGATTCTGTACGAAAGCATAGTTCATGGCTATTTTAGAAATTATATCATGAGGAAAATTTTACAAGACCAAAAAAGTGGGGCTCAGTGTTAGGCACATCGGTGTTCTAACACGGCACTGGGTATGGTAGAAGCAAGCTAAGGGAACCTAGTGACGACTCCTAACGGCAGTTGCCTTATAAGGAAAAGCCAGTGCGTCACACGCTGACCCCACCCGGGTATCCGCTGCCAAGTCGAAGTTGGCCGAGAGTGCGTCCCACCACTCTCACGGAATCCCCCGCGAGTCCTTGAGCCAACTATTGCAAGTTGGCTAAAGGACTGATCGGTGTTTAAAACTAGCCGAATCACAAGGACTCAAGACCTGTCTCTAACACCGACCGTATAATTTCTAAATACTCACCAACAGAGAAGTTTCTGCGCAGACAGGAGCAGTTGCTGTAGACTGAGTGTGGAGAATGCGAGACGTAGCTAGCTGGGAAGCTCCGACTGAATCGATTTGCCTCAGCGAGTGTAGTTTAATTCATAGTATTAAATCGAGCCGCGAACCAAAATTGGAAAATCAATAACACCCTGTTTATTCATTATTAACTGTCCGATTTCGCTCAAATTTGGTACACGTGTACAGATACACATGCCATACAATATAAACTGTTTGTATTATGTATATGTCGTCTCTGGACTTATCTTTACCCCCTCCACTCCGAATCCAAGTTCCTTATTTACCGGCCGATTTCGCTCAAATTTGGTACATATATACAGATACGCATGCAATACAATGTATAATGTGAGTTTTCTTTGTACGATAACTAATATTGATTTTTTCCTTTTCAGGTGGGAGTGATGAAGAATGTAGAGAATGTAGTAAATTGAGTAAAATTTAAATAGTAAAGTCCATTAGATACATACTGTCGTATTATTACCATCCTTCCTTATCCCCCAGCTGATACAGAAAGTGATTACCAGAGAGCGTGTTTTATTTAATATCCTTTTAGATAAGTGATATATAGATATTTTCAATATTAAGAGATTTTTGGCGGGAAAAGTGAGGTTAGGAAAAGTGAGGTTAGAAAAAGTGAGGTTAGGAAAAGTGAGGTTAGGAAATTTGGCGGGAAACATGGGCGCCGCCATCTTGGATGACGTCACAAAAAAATGGACCAATCAGAGAGCTGGCCACAACGCGGGCCCCTTCTACTACAATATCCCAATTTACGTTTGGCCTCGCGACCAGCTGTCCACACAGAATGGTCATTGTTACTGACCACCAATGGCAATTTGTGACGGCAATCGTAACACTGTGTGAGCTGAAGGCCTCGCGATCAGATGACCACACAGGATGGTCATTGTTGCTGACCACCAATGGCCATTTGTGATGGCAATCGTAAAACTCTGTAAGCTGAAGTCCTCGCGACCGGTTTACCACACAGAATGGTCATTGTTACTGACCATCACGTAACCATCGTAACACTATGTGACCTGAAGTCCTCGCGACTAGCTGATCCCAGAGAATGATCAATTTTACTGATCATCAATGGCTTTTTGTCTTTAGGTCTATTGTCAATGGGTACACAGGTTAATAATACTATATTTAGCAGAGTGAACTCAGACACGTTTAATATCAAATTAATTAACTGCAAAATAACTTCAATTCGGTTGTGAAAATTTTAATTAATAAGTTCCTCTAACAATCAGTATTGCAACAGTTTGAAAATTTTTAGCAAACATATAACGGGTTTATGCAATTCAAGATAGTTTTGTTAGAAGCAATAAGTTCTATCCACACTAACAAAGAAATAATATAACCAAATCCCTAACGTAGAAGGCTGCGTTAACTCCATTTGATTCAAAAACGTACTCCATGTTGTATGCTGTATAATCCATCTATCTGTTAATCCATGGCGACCTCTTAATACATTATCACATTCATCTTTGGTCACGTAGTACGTGTAATTTTACTCATATTACCTATAAAATATAATTTAGTAATATTACATAATTTAGCATAAACTTAAATGATACGAAGGTCAAATACAATTTCAGAGTTTTTAAAGTCCTAAATATAATTATCTTTGTTTTTATTGAAAGTTTTAATAACAATATAGTTACCTTTTGTTTTATCGTTGACGGTTGTTCAAAAATATAATTTTACATTTGATGGTTAAGTCTATAAATATAAACATTCATGTGGTGCAAATAATGGCTTCAGACGGATAAGCATTGTTTGTACATAATTATTTCGTTAAAAAAATACCAGCTATTAACTTTATTAACATTAACCGATGGTGACATCAGATTTGTCAAAGCCCCCAGGTAATTTATACGTGGTACAATGTGCAATTTACCTAATTACACATTATGTTGAGAGGTATGTTTACAAACATTATTCCAAAATTATATTTACCACTTCCTCCTAATTTTTCATGTTTTTCAAATTTTCAAAAAACACATGGATGAGGATTAACCCATTCGCTCTGATACAGCTAATAGATTTTTATAAAACAAAACCTAGAACAATCCCAATATAAATTCTTTTAAAAATGTATATTTATTACTAGTTGTGGAAATATGAAGAGGTCTCAATATTTTTATTTAAGTTACGAAGGATTTTATATTCAACCATAACACTTACAGTAATGCCAATATCGCAATACAGTTACTGTAAGATATTAAATGAACGTTGTAACCTAAGAAATAATAATGTAAGAGTTTTGCAATCTAACAGAGTTACAAGAAAAAATATATTATATGATTCTTAATTCCAATAATGAAAAATACAGCATGAATCATAATATTTGTATTATATGATGTAATGCTATGAATAAATGTTGTACTTGTCGTACATGTCAATTAATTACCTTACTTATGAACATATATGGACAGTTTAGGCTATAAAAAAGAGCAAAAAAATAATCTAAACGCGGTAATTATAGCCACATGAAAATCAATGTGCGAATGACTAACTTACGACAAGAACTTAATTTGACGAGAATGTTTACTAGTGTTATATTTATATAATCACATAACATCACTGTTATATAATTGTCATGTATAATTGTAGTTATACTCTTTTATTGGTTTATTTTAAGTTAACGATAAAGTTAGAAGTAATTTAAGACGGTAAACAGTATATTAAGTGAGGTACTGTATTACAATTATTCCATGTACCTTCGACTAACACCTTCTAATAGACAATTTTATAAATCCGAATCGGAAATCCTATTAACTTATTCAATTAGTGCTTGACTAGTTGTAATGTATAGTTTCAAATTATTTATGTCTAAATAGATTATATATTTTTTTATTTTATACATTTTAACATGTTCCTATTATAGCTTTGAAAATCCAAATACAATGAAGCAATCAATTAACTGCTCATGCTGCATACGTAACTAGACTGTACTATTTAATAATAATTAAATATTTAAAAACTTATGAACCATCAACTAAAAACTATTTAAAACCAACATTACATACAAATTCAACTACATAAAATTAACAAATAAATGTAACTATGTAATAGAAAAAATTTAATGTTAACGGAAAAAATAACAAAAAACGTTACCTTACTGATTACTCAATATGGATATAAATGCAAGAGAAACAAAGAAGATTAAATAATTGAATTGTAAATGACCAGACTATACAAGTCATCCACACTTTCACGTAGGACATTCATGCGAATATCTGTATCCATAATTGCTCCAAATACACACAAAGTTGTGTTAAAATCTCTATCATTAAAGTTTGATTAAATTATCAGTTTTAATTAATTTGGAATTGGTGGCAGTTTTTAAAATTCTTTATTGGATAGATAAACAAAATAATTCTCTTTAGAGGAACTATTACAAATTCTGAACATGAGAATATTATGTGAAAAATAACTGAAATTAGTATCCATATATTATTTAAAAGTATATTTTTTGAAAATGTATAACCATAAGAAGGCAATATGACGTTGTGGGTGGGTTGATGATAAACCACTATCAGCCCCCGGAGTTGGCTCTACATCATTTTAATGTTACGTTGTGAGCTGTGTCAACGTTTTTCACATATACTAAATTGTGTTCTTCATTATAAACTTACATGTAAAAGTGTTGTAATGACGATAGGTCATCTATTTAAGCGAGTGTGTGTGGTTAAATTACAGTTAAAGAAATTGTTACAATATACGTTGATCAGAACGAAAATGTTGTTTTTTTGTTTTTTTATTTATTTACTAAAGCCTACATACATTTTTGAAAAAAAAAAAAAGAAATATTTTGATTGTGTAGAACAATGGGTTAAGAAATTTCCTTTGGTATTTGACTGTGAAATGGTTACAATGTACATATTTTAAAAGTGAATATTTCTAGAGGGTTTGTCTTTTATGTAATGTTTTTTTTATTCGATTCCCATTTTTTCTCCCGAGTTTGAATTATTTATTTTCTTGTATACAAGCTACGAGCTCTTATTCGTACTAAATAAAATTAATTAAAAACTATTTAACTAATTTAATACATTAGTAAATGATTATATAAATATAATTTATTTTCTGATTAGAATACGATGAGAGATTTTTCATCACTGTAATGGAGGAAAAGACATAAATGTCTGAAAATAATGAAAACTAAAATCTTATATTGTTTATGAGTATCATCGGATATTACCAGAATAATTTTGGAAAAGTATTTCACTACTGTTACTTTATTCCTCTCATTTCATCCACGCTATTCAAGCTTTAGATCCAAAACTCTGGATCTAAAAATGAACTAGTAAAGATTTTTCATTGGATGGAATTATGAAATATTTTATTACAGACTTAAAAGCAATAAAAATTCTATGGAATCATTCTACAGTGAACCTTAAAGATATTTATTTTTATTTTTTGTAAAGAAACGAATTCACCTGAACTCTTATTTTCTTTTAAGGTAAGTAACCAAGATAAATTATCACTTGACAATAAGACGTTCTGTGGCGGTTGTGTTGTCCATTTGTCTTTGAACACGAAACAAAAAGCAGTCGATACGACGACAACTAACTGTGTGACAATGTCGTATCATTAGTGATAATCACATCATCACACTAGAGAACATCTACGATCAATAGAAGTTTCGTGTGAAGCAAGTACAAAGCGAAATCTGACAACTAAAGGAGCTAAGTCCTTGTGTTATATTGTTACTAGTATATCCTGATAAATTCCGATGAACTCGAACTTTTACTGTGAAAATTAAAAATTATTCACCTATTAATAGTTGGTAAATAAAAGATGAATAAATACATTTTTTCGTAAATTCTTTTACGAAAACGTAGCCTATAGGTAATTATAAAGTAAGTGTAATCCACATGTTATCTAGATGGAAATAAGGGTATTTGGAAAGAGCTAGAATAATGAAACGTATTCATTGATGTTATATGAAACCGTTTGAAAAGCTGTGGTGTTTTAAGGTGTTTTATATAATATTGTTTTTATTTCAAGCAACTAAATGTTTTAGTAAATTTTCAATCGCTATACTGTGCTAATTAAAAATGTAAAGTGTATTTTTCATAAAAATCTACCAAGATTTTTTCACAAATAATTAATTATAAAGAGCAAGCTTTTGTTTTAGTTCCTATCACTATAATAAGAGACAATTTCCATGCTTATTTATAAGAGAATTTCTTTGATTTTTGTATCATTACATAATGGTAATGTTAATATTATTTTAGAACCAAGAGAAAATTTTGGCATAGCACAGTAATGTTTTATATTTTCAGACACAATAATAATGTTGAGTTATATTTTACTGAATATTTTCATATTATTTTACACTCAAACATATTAAACAAATATTTTATAAAACTTAAGTACCCTTTTTGCCGATAAATCTTAAGCAATAAAATAATATAAAATTACTTTGTATATTTACGATATTTATTGAGATGTAGGTTATGAACATTCTATTAGATAAGCCTATACCATTAACTAAGAAAATTAGTTTTCGTAACGCCTATAATACAATTTGTTAGTACATAGGCTATCTGCGATGCTTGACAAATGTTAGTGGATTCAAGATGGATGTGAAAATACTAAACCATTTACTACATTAGAAAAATTTTTGATCTGATTCTAACATCTGTTGAAGAAGAATAAGATTATACTATGAAAACGGACCTAACTTTCACTCAAATTGTAGGGTGTGTAATACATAAACTTACAATTTCCCGAAACATATCACAGGTAAGAAAGTTCATTTTGCAGCAATAAACTTATTTCTTACTTTTAATTAGCTGGTATTAATTTCAATATAATTTCAAATATTTGCACATATATAAAAAGTACAGTTAATTCTATAGGCTGAAACGTCCACTTTTTATTATATAAAACTGACAAACTTTCTCTGTTTACGCTTTTTCAATTAATGGGATAAGTATTATGAAAGGCAACGCATTCAGATAACAAGCCAAAGGAAACCTTTGAAGGAGCCGCCTTTACTTAGGTAAATTGAAGACTCTTTGACCATCAAATCAAAGAAACTTCCCTCACAACGAAATCTATTGAACTAATGGCCAGAGGACGTGCGGGTACCTCTAGTTACATTCCCGTGTAGAGGTGGCTGAATTTATTAGTATTAGCTTTTTCGTATAAGTTTCAGAAGAGTAACTAATATGTGATTTAGACTAATATTAACATTTTTGTATTCTTCCTGATACGATATGCTGGTGCTGACTTCTGGCTGGCCTTCTATTGCAATCTAGGCGCAAACAGTATTAGCCCTTGGTACTACTGATATACAGTGTTAATATTAGCGTGAATGCAAACAGAAATTAATTTTTAAAGAAATAATAGTCAATATCCAAACACCTTCTTTCTGATTGGTGGCATGGCTGTACGTCTACGAGTAAACAAATTTTATCTCGGCCTATCTGACTTGATGCTGAATGACTGAAATCACTAATGTTAAAATATTACTAATATTACAAGTACATCACGACTACAACTATTATTACTGTTGCTGACCTAATTAAATCAGTAAGGTAAGGAGGAAAATATTAGTAATATTTTCTACTAATATTTTTCTGAAACTAATATGATGAAACGTATAATATGGCCATGCTTATTCCCATGAAAGGATAACGCTTTAGTAGGTTCTATGTTCTATGCAAAGTGATGTTCTAGTGTATTATGTTTTTAAAACAATTAATCCAAGTTTAATTAAGTGAGTTGTATTAATATATTTCTATTTTTATTTTTAAACAAATAATTGTATTTTTCAAGAAGCTCTATGTTTATTTTCCTGTACAACGTAACTAAGATTTGATAAGTGTAATTAATAAGCAGGTTGCATAGTTTTAAATGTTGTACAATTTATTTAGATATTCATTTTTTTTAATGAAATGAGACAGTTTATTGTTTCAATTAATGTATTGATCACTGTTTTGACAGAATTTAATAAACTGTACTTGAACCTCCAAACAGGCTTAGGCTTGGGGTCCTATATTTTTTACTCTACAAATAAATTTCGATAATGATTTTAAATCTTTTTTTGCGAGAATATTATTATATCACATTTAAAGTGTGGTTTCGGTTTTTTTTCATATTTATCTTTGAAAAGTCAGACCTGGCAAGAATGATAAAGTACAATATGGACAAAAACCTTTTCAATTTATTAAAATATAATGTGTATTTGTATCTATGATTGTACATTTTGAGGATCTTGTAGTGTGAGAAAAAATATAGCCAATCTTTATCTTTAAAATAGCTATTATTGAATTTATACAAAATTTTCAGAATTACAGAATAATATAATAGTTGATTAGTTTTAGAGCAGATTAATATCCATAAAAATAGATGGTGTGAAATTGTATTTATTATTATTATCTTAAATAAATAACAGGTAGTTTATACATCACATCTTCATATATACTTGAATAGGTAAATTTGTAAAGTTTATGTTTTGTTTTTTTTAATCAGCTGTTTGAATAGTAATAATCAGCTTATTATGATCTTTAAATGATCCATGATCAATATTAACTTAATTAGTATGTTAAATGTAAATAAAGGTTTATGTTCAGGAAAACGTTAACTTCTCCGTTATTATTTATTGTAGTATAACTAACTTGATCTTAGAATGTTAATAACAAATTTTACCATTACCATTTACTCCTGTGTAATTACTATGAAAATTAAGGTTTTTGAGCTATTAGGATTCAAAAACTTAGTATGTCCGCCATTTTAAAACTGGAAGTGATAATTAATTCAACATTTTTAAAATATTGGTTTATGTTAGACTAACAGGTTTTTAAGTTTTAAGTTTACCTCTTTATCGATTGCAAAGAAAAAGATTTTTTAGCAAAAAACACAAAATTGCCGACAGACGGAAAACTAAGCGATTTAGGACTATGCTTTATTAGATATTTCTTGTATATTTTGACTTGATAAATCATCTGGTGAAGTTTGATCAAGTAATTAATGGACACCCTGTATACCATATACAGTATATTTTTTTAAGACTACCATAACTTTAAAGGCATACATATATGGCTTATAATGTAATATCAAAGTAATATTTACAAAAATTAAGTTATATAGGGAGGACAGTAAATACACCAAATTAACCTAAATTTGGTAAAACGTAATATGAATCTGGCTCAAAACAGAATAAAAACAATGCCATGATTTATGGAGCTGCAGTTTTGTACCATTTGTTTGATCAAGCCCGCTGATTCATATCAAAATTACTGACGTATTACCAAATATCAAAATGCAAATTTTACTTCATATAATATTTACAGTAAAAATTTCACAAACGTCTTAAGATTGTCTTGAAAGAAATCCTTAATTGTCTTACCCGATCACCTAAAACTCAGTTTATAATGTACATAGAGAATTTGATAGTAACCAAGCAATTGTTCAGTAAGTTAAATTTATATTTGACTCTTTTTTTCACATAATAATTTAGCTTCAACCGAAAACCTACTTATTTAAAAATGGGAGAGTAGTTATAAAAAATACGTGACAAGGAAATTATGTTACTATTATTACTAACATTGTTATGTAAGTTCACAAAGCAAATGTTAACTATAAAAAACTCATCAGAGGACAACTTATACATTTTTAAAATAAAAAAATCTTCACGTTATATTTATAAATAGTGTACCATTGACATTAATTGTATACATATCTGACTCATTACGATTAAATGCGTCCAATAAATGAATTATTTAGTTTAATGGTCCAAAGTAATATTATTTCACTTCCGATTGATATACATAGTATATTTCCATATGTTTAATAAATTTTTAACCTGCTATAAATAACATACACAAATAAATAATATAACACTTTACATATTTTTAAAACAAAAAACAACTTACTTATAAAAGTATGTCTCTTCCACAAAAAATAGTAGGCTAATTTAAAAACAAAATGTGATTGCAATAGATTAATCTTTGATAAGTAGTTTTTTTAACACTTACAAATTTAATCGTATGTAAATTGTGTATATATAAATTACAATGGAACAAATAAAATGTCTGATAAACATTTTTAAAAAGTTATATAAATATTTAATGTAATAATAGTAAGATAAACCTGTAATATACCTGTCTAAATGTCATCTTTACTTTCTACAAACCCGTCCATGTTAATGTACATTATTTATATTTGTCATTGGTATATTCTCCATATTTAGCTGGTAAAGTAATAAATATATAATATATGTTATGTTTTGATTAAACGAAAATTTTTAAATGGGATTAGCTAAACTCCAAAAGTTTTAGTTTAAATTGACTACTAATTAATACTATGAAATAGTAAGCATTAGGTTGTAACAAAGACTACAACACTGCTTACACACAATCATATAATTTACCGAAAACCCATATTGAGCCACAACTTTGTTGTAGGTTAGTTGAAATTACCTAAACAAGGAGAATTTATGACTAATTATTAATTAGCTGTGCTTTGTCTAAGATCTTTAATTGGCATTGATCAGACATACTAAATTAAAATTTAACATTATTAATTGTTGACAAGTGAACGAAGAAAGTGGAGTAAAAACGTATGAATAAGAATGAATTGTAAGTGAGTAGTCTTTCAGAAAAATAAATGAAAAACCCTATATATATAATGCGGTGGCTCGAATTTGTTGACCCACCTGTACAACAGAGTAGTTGAGGATATTTTACAGCAACATTAAAGTTGGCTGAACTCCCATAACTCAGACTTGTGGTCAACACTTGACACCCTAATTGGTTTTCCAAGTATTGAAGTTGTTACTGGTATATAAATGCCTTTATTGGCCTACCTGAAGGGACAGACTGTTCAACAGTAGTTGATGATAGTTTAAACAAACAGTAAAGTTGGCTCAACTGCTATAACTCAGGCCTGTGGTCAATTGACCCTAATTGGCTTTCCAAGTCTTGAGGTTGTTACTGATATATAAATGCCTTTATTGACCCACCTGATGGAACAGATTGTTCAAGAGTTACAGAGTAGTTAAGGATAGTTTACAGCAAACAGTAAAGTTGGCTCAACTGCTATAACTCAGACCTATAGTCAACTGACTCTAATTGGTTTTCCAAGTATTGAAGTTGTTACTGGTATATAAATGCCTTTATAAGCCCACCTGAAGGGACAGACTGTTCAACAGTAGTTGATGATAGTTTAAACAAACAGTAAAGTTGGCTCAACTGCTATAACTCAGACCTGTAGTCAACTGACTCTAATTGGCTTTCCAAGTTTTGAGGTTGTTACTGATATATAAATGCCTTTATTTACCCACCTGAAGGGACAGACTGTTCAACAGTAGTTCATGATACTTTAAACAAACAGTAAAGTTGGCTCAACTGCTATAACTCAGGGCTGTGGTCAATTGACCCTAATTGGCTTTCCAGGTCTTGAGGTTGTTACTGATATATAAATGCCTTTATTGACCCACCTGAAGGGACAGACTGTTCAACAGTAGTTCATGATAGTTTAAACAAACAGTAAAGTTGGCTCAACTGCTATAACTCAGGGCTGTGGTCAATTGACCCTAATTGGCTTTCCAGGTCTTGAGGTTGTTACTGATATATAAATGCCTTTATTGACCCACCTGAAGGGACAGTCTGTTTAACAGTTATAGAGTAGTTGAGGATAGTTTATAGCAAACAGTAAAGTTGGCTCAACTGCTATAACTCAGGGCTGTGGTCAATTGACCCTAATTGGCTTTCCAGGTCTTGAGGTTGTTACTGATATATAAATGCCTTTATTGACCCACCTGAAGGGACAGTCTGTTTAACAGTTATAGAGTAGGTGAAGATAGTTTATAGCAAACAGTAAAGTTGGCTCAACTGCTATAACTCAGACCTGTAGTCAACTGACTCTAATTGGCTTTCCAAGTTTTGAGGTTGTTACTGATATATAAATGCCTTTATTTACCCACCTGAAGGGACAGACTGTTCAACAGTAGTTCATGATAGTTTAAACAAACAGTAAAGTTGGCTCAACTGCTATAACTCAGGGCTGTGGTCAATTGACCCTAATTGGCTTTCCAGGTCTTGAGGTTGTTACTGATATATAAATGCCTTTATTGACCCACCTGAAGGGACAGACTATTCAACAGTTATAGAGTAGGTGAAGATAGTTTATAGCAAACAGTAAAGTTGGCTCAACTGCTATAACTCAGACCTATAGTCAACTGACCCTAATTGGCTTTCCAAGTCTCGAAGTTATTACTGATATATAAATGCCTTTATTTACCCACCTGAAGGGACAGACTGTTCAACAGTAGTTCATGATAGTTTAAACAAACAGTAAAGTTGGCTCAACTGCTATAACTCAGGGCTGTGGTCAACTGACTCTAATTGGCTTTCCAGGTCTTGAGGTTGTTACTGATATATAAATGCCTTTATTGACCCACCTGATGGGACAGACTGTTCAACAGTTATAGAGTAGTTGAAGATAGTTTATAGCAAACAGTAAAGTTGGCTCAACTGCTATAACTCAGACCTATAGTCAACTGACTCTAATTGGCTTTCCAAGTCTCGAAGTTGTTACTGATATATAAATGCCTTTATTGACCCACCTGAAGGGACAGACTGTTCAACAGTTATAGAGTAGTTGAAGATAGTTTATAGCAAACAGTAAAGTTGGCTCAACTGCTATAACTCAGACCTGTGTTCAATTGACCCTAATTGGCTTTCCAAGTCTCGAAGTTATTACTGATATATAAATGCCTTTATTGACCCACCTGAAGGGACAGTCTGTTTAACAGTTACAAAGTAGTTGAGGATAGTTTACAACAAACAGTAAAGTTGGCTCAACTGCTATAACTCAGACCTGTGTTCAATTGACCCTAATTGGCTTTCCAAGTCTCGAAGTTATTACTGATATATAAATGCCTTTATTGACCCACCTGAAGGGACAGTCTGTTTAACAGTTGCAAAGTAGTTGAGGATAGTTTATAGCAAACAGTAAAGTTGGCTCAACTGCTATAACTCAGACCTATGGTCAATGGTCGACTGACCTTAACTTGGTATCAAAGTTATATGAAAGCTTTTGTTTACCAAACTATCGATGATCCAGTCTTGTTTAATTAATAAAAATAAAGTATTTTTAAGTAATTTAATTTATATTAAAATATTTTTTTTTAATTTGTTCTAATATTCAGCACAGCACTATTACGTCAAAATAGTACAGCTACTCAATTCTCAATTTAAAGCTGGTCATTTCTTTATCTCAACTTATCTCAGCACCCATAAAGTTAGCTTGTCATAATGTTTTCTACTATTAAATAAGGGCTCTTAGTATCGATGTATTAATTTTATTAATACTTATAGAACATAATACTTGGTGGAGGACTTTAAGCAGCCTTACATTAAACGGATAGCTGAGGTTTTGCACGTTTGTTCACAAACGTGATTAAACGTAAAGGCGTTATTAAACTTCACTCATAACGTATTGACAGGTGAATCCATAAACTCGGATTACTCTTCCTAATCGATTTTACTTTATCAATTTATGGCTGTGTTTGTAATATAAAGCATCTTAAATGAAATTTTCTTTAATTTGTTGTTAGTTAAAGATAGCTAATTTGAAAACATTGCAAATGAGATTTAACAGTTTTCAGAACTTGAAGAATGTTTTGTATGTTTATATCTGGGCTGTACGTTTTTTCCCTACAAAATTAGTTCTACATTATATATACATTCAATATTTAATGTATATAAATATAAATTCTAAAAGTTTCAGTGCTAGCATATTGTTTTATATATCTATAAAAACAAGTTAGATTAAATTCATAGTTGTTAATTTATTCCTGTTTCAACTATAATATTGTAAACAAATGTATACGTAGTAAGAAGTATTATGTTTTGTTACTGTTATACTTGAATGTTTCATAAAACTATAAACTAACTAATGTGTATTTATAAAATTTGTAAAATTTTTGCAAGTATATTAAAACTAAGACTTTTTTCATTTTGAACTGTATCGCAAGTAAGGTCATGTACCTTAGTTAGTAATTAGTAGGATGTAGTTTAGTACATTTATTTTTTAACTTTTAACTTTATATTTGCAAAACGTGTTCGATGTAGGGTCCGTCAGACGCGGTAATTATGCACTTTTAAGACACCTCTGAAAATGCGATTAATTGTTGAAAAAGTGGTGAAATATGAGTTTATAATTATTGAGGAGGTTCATTTAAGTCGCCGAAAACTCGTTTTTTTACCGAAAAATCGAAAACTAAGTTTTATTTGATAGTGAAAAAACCGAATTTAAAACAAATTTGATTTGTTCATAAATTTTAGTTTTATTTGTTTTTAATGCTGAAAAAATATATAACTGATTTTTATGAAAAACAATGTTTTGCCAAAAAAATACACTTTTTACTTAACTAACCAAACATAACCTAACTTATCCTAATCGTCTATAGAACAAAATTAAATTCCGGTGCTTGGCCTCCGCGATAGCCTGCCGGCCGTCACTCTGGCAGGAATATGTGGGAATTTGTTTTTTTGTGGCTAGTCATAGTTCCTATTAACTTATGGGCACCATAGGTGATTTGAGCGAACGTAGTTTTCCGCGATATCTTGAGAAATAATTAGTTTCAATAAATATATAATTCTATTCAATAAATAGTTTTCAAATTCATGTTCAGCACGAAAATTACATCGAATTAAAAAAAATATGAAAAAACACGAAAAACAATAGAGATAAATCGAAAAATATAATTTAAAAAAATTTATAATTTTAGTTTTTTTCTGCGGAATAAAAAGCGTTTTCTCATAAAATAAGTCCCTGATTCTACTCACAGGTAATAAAACAGTCAAGATAGACGAGGCGTCTAGAAAGCACACAAATACTGGCAGACGCTCTTTCAAAAGTATCCTGTGTCAGGTAAGAACCCCAATTAACAAGGATTAATTGTCAAAACCTCGTGTATATATCAGTTCAGCCAAAATAGTATGAGGTAAAATTATAGCTTAGTTCATATGAGAAACTTTTAAGAAAAAAGGTCCACTGGAGTTTTTCCCTTCAAATTACTTCAAATAATATGGGTTACACTATTTTCAGGTAATACGAAAACTGGAAATCGTTAGCACACTTTATACATAACTAATTCTTGAAACTAGCTGTCAAAGTGTATACTAACTGTATTAACAATCAATAGAAAGGGTACTATGTATCCAGTTTTACTATGTGTTTATGTAGTAAATCAAATATTTTAAGAAGAAATGTTCGTGGATCGTCATTAAGATATTATTTCAGGCTCTAACTTCTCGATTGAATCTTCTTCATACTTGAGAACAAACATGCCTACAAAATAAACATTCTTACCATAAAACAAATACTTGCCACTTACTTGGTGGAATTACCTTTCCAATTATTTAATTATATGAAGTATAAATATGAAATGACTTATATAAAGTAATACGGTATACAAGAATATATTCCTGTTTGTAGTCTTCAGTAGCCTTGTAAAACTTAATAAAAATCATTGTAAAAAAATATATTATAAGATATCAGATAAGAATAGTCTAAATAGTTTGTTAGTTACTAAAATGGTAGAAGAGAGAACATACAAAATTGGACATAAAATATTACTGATAGTACAAAACGTCATGTTTGTACAAAATCTTATGTTAAACGTTTTAGGTTGATCCAATTTAAAAAAATTTATAAAGCTACATATTACAGAAAATCAAGTATGAGAGCTAAATACCATAAATAAACATTAAGAGCCAGAAACAAAAACAATAGTGAGTAAATAGAATTAATTATGTAATTAGTAACTTATCGTTGTTATCACCTTCAGTAAACGTCTCCTGTGTAATGGAAGCTCACGCAGGGTATCATAAAACTCATATAAGCATTAACTCGAGAATTTTATGGATATTAAGTATTGTTATTAGCCGTAAACTATGCCTTGGTATTACCTTATTTGTACTTTGATCTACTAAAATAAAACACGTTTAGTTCAAATATCATTATACAAATTTTTACCATCATTTAAACAATGCTGAGCTCTCTGTACATTATATAAATTTTTCAATATAAATTATCATTTTTTGAAACCATAAATCTTATTTTGTTGAGATTAAATAGGAGGAATAGCAGATATAGATACTTTTAAAATAGCCAAATTATCAGTATGTGTATTATCTAGAATAATATGATATTGGATATATATCGTTATCACTTACTATTTTAACGCAACTTTAACTTTTATTGGCTGCTTGTGCTATATAAAGGTACAGTCAAGGGTAGATGCATTTGTTTATATCAAACGTACGTATTGTGAAGAACTGAAATGTATAATACATTGCCAAAACAACACACGAAATACATTGGTAGGATTGATTAGACCCACAAACAATTGTATTTCTACCATTATTCAATGGACATTCTGAATTCTCAGAATATAACTAAATAGTGACTAATAACTAAATATGTGATAACGAATACTACTCTACTAAATAGAAACAAAGTGTGATATAGTTATTTTACAGCTGTTACAAATAATAACACTAACCATTTGTTTATCAAGTTAACTGATGGCAGTTCTTTTAACTTTAGTTGGATACTGAATATTGTTGACTATTTTAAGGTTTAAAAGTTCATAATTTTTGAATTAATAAAGACAAAAATAATTTCAATAAATAAATAATATTGTTGAAAATAAAGTAAAGCCAGTGAACATATAACAAATGAGAAAGTCAGATCTTAGTATTTACACTCAAAGGTAAAATCTATGGAGAGGACACCATTTTGAGGATAGATTCACTTGATAGCTTAAAAGTATTTCCTATAAACAGTTCACGATAAAGGAATGTATATCGGCTTAGTTTTATCATAGATTTTATACACAAATAGATTTCCCATCCAATGTTAAATTTTGAGTCTCAAAATATCAGCTGTTTTTGTGGTCCATTGTGGAGCGCTAGTGTAGTCCTATGTAAATGTAATGCAGTTTAAACCAGCTGTGGTTGCGGGCCACACAAACTAACGAAATTATTGCCACAAATATTCCTATTAGATGGTTTATCTATTGGAGGTTTATATAATCAATGATTTTATATATCAAGATTATGTCAAAACAATATGAAATGTTGTATTTATTAACAACTGTAAAGCAACAAATTTTTATTTAAAATAAAATGATTCACTTTAAATGTTGCCTTAAAAAGTTTCAAAACATACTAATAAACACAAACACTAGATAATAATAAGTTTAGTACACATTTCCAACTACCATTTCCTTTTTTTTACGATTTCGTCCAATTTATTTGCGAAACACTCTTTGTCAGAGCAAATCCCAACAAACAAGTAGAAAAGTTTGAAGTATTCCGCACTGTTTACAGCCACTACCTTAAATTAGAAAATAAGCTCATTCTATTGTCCGGTAAAACAATTGAACGTGTTGCTTAAAAGTCTTTGGTTTTACTCAAAAGTTCCCTATTATATATCCTACAATGTTTTATATAATATAGGGTTATGATTAGTGATTATGAGATTAAGGTTAGGTTAGGTTACGTTTGGATAGGTTAGGTACCTTCAACCAAACAGAAGACGCTATCTCAAATTGGTATGAGCAGTTTGTACAATTAAACTCATTTTAACTGTGATCTTGTCGCAAGTAGTAGCACTCTATTGTAGCTCTCCGTAAATACAGTAAAAGAATGTTAAGAAAAAATGTACCTGTTATGAACATTATGAAAAAATCCTAAGAATACAAATACGTTTCTAACAACGAATCATTATTGTTGATAGATTTCGACACATTTTATGATCTTATTCTTATTGTTGTTAATGTATTGACCTAGTTGTGTTGTAGATGCAATTTTGACTATAATTTTTGTTCAAATTATACACAAAATTGCTATGGTATATAAATCATTATTTAATACCAGAATTAGGTATTTATAGTTTTGTTTTTGTTTATGTGTAACTATACTAACTAGAGAGTTTTTGAAGTTTTTTCAGAAAATGACACTTAAATGTGCTTTTGTCTCAAAATTAAATTATTTTTAAGGAAAAATCTGAGTTACGGAAAATCAAAGCCCCTGCAGCAAGTTTAATGATCGCTTGTGGTTTGTGTGGTTGACCAGGAGTTTTATGAGCGCCTCTCACAACAATGTGAAAGTTCACGAACGACTACATCGATATTCAATATTAATATCCCCTTAAGTATGTATACAATAGATATATATGTATTTAAATCCACTTATAATGTCTTTCTTTGTTTTTTCAATTTTATTTTTATTTTGACTGATGTACTTCTTATAATAAAACAACCACTTCATAATTTAATTACTATACAAATATTTGGAATTTATATGCAGTGTAACTTTAAACAATTAATTCTAATGGTCCTAATAAGGTGTATTACTGTACTTAAAATAACTTACTGTTTAAGGAACTTGTGGATGTCAATATTACAATACATTTTAAAAAGTGTAAGTTTGGTAATTGTATCCAAACAATACGTTTGGTCTAAATGTTCCTTATATCCTAATCACAAATAAAATTAACAACATAATTAGAATATAATTAGGTTATAATTATAGTAAGCCAACTACTATAAATAAACAAATGATTTTCCCTTATGAACCGTTTTAGGAATTTTAATTAGAAGTATATGTATTCATCTTCCATAAACTTTAGTATTTTTACTCTGTTTTAGACTTATTTGCCTCAAGTCTTTAGCTGAACGTTACTTAGTCATCACATACACAATTAGTCATATTCACATCAATGTGAGAACAGTAACAATCGTCTCATAATCTAGGTATATGATCCTGCATTATTAACAAACACATTTGCAAAGTTACATGGTTAATTTTATATTTCATTACAGCTTCATAAGGGTGGGAAAGTTTTATCATCATAATTATTCTTTACAACTCGAGAGACGAAAATTGTCAGAGGCCTAAGATATCAGAGAAAGAGGTTTCAGCTCCATCACCATGTCCTATTCTGTTCACGTACATTGTCACATCAAGTTACATTGTCTCTACTCTGAGATATGTGTCATCAAGCACCTTGAGTCACGTGTGAAAAGACCTTCCAGTTCCAGCATCAGGTGGTTTCGCTCCTACCGTACGGGATGTAATATCATATTACGTTGTTTCTCCCCTGAGATGTGTTTCCTTAAGTATCCTTCACACCTCTGAGAAAGACCTTTCAGTTCTAGCACCATGTTGTTTTGTTGCTCCCGTACGGGATGTAATGTCATATTACGTTGTTTCTCCACTGAGATATGTATCCTCAAGTCCTCTACACACCTCTGATGAAGACCTCTCATTTATAGCATGATGTTATTTCGCTGCTCCCGTACGGGATATTACGTTTTTTTTTCACTAAGATATGTATTCTCAAGGACATCTAGACATCTCTGAGGAAGACCTTTCACTTCTAGCACCATGTTGTTTTGCTGCTCCCGTACGGGATTTAATATTACATTACGTTGTTTCTCCGCTGAGATCTATATCCCCAAGTACCTCTAGACACCTCTGAGGAAAACTTTTCAGTTCTATCACCATGTTGTTTTGCTACTTGCATTCGGTATTTCACATCAGTTGACATCGTTTCCCTCCTGATATAAGTATCATCAAATATCTTGTTACGCCTCTAAGGAAGACCTTTCTGTTTTAAAACTAGTCGTTTTGCTAATTTCGTACTAAATGTCGTATCAAATGATATTGTGTTTCTCCTAAGAGCTGTATCCTTAAGTTCCTTCTAATATGTCCTTTATGAATCCATCGTTTTACTAATATCAAAACATCAAAAGGATACGTATAATTTGTTTTGTGAGAAACATCGGAATATTATTGGCTCAATAATTAAATTACATTATATTCTACGTAATAGGCAGTACAAACCAATTGAATATACGTTGTGTTTTATATTCACTCTGAAACCCTAAATCTAATGTCTTTTTACTTTTTACATCAGTAATACAGTTTTATTATGTTTTTATTTATGGCAAGGTTTTTGTTTGTAGATTCTTGGAGCATTACAACATTCCTACAAATTAATGTCAACCCCACGCCAACAAGTAACATTTAAGCACCTGTCCATTTATGTCTGATAAATCGATTACAAATTAAAAATAGAATTAGATAATGGATGTTTTATAATAAGAAAATCAAAACCAAGACAATAAGTAAATATATTCTAATTCCATCACAACTTAATAACAATAAATTACAGTTCATTAAAAAAATTACAGTACATTACCTTTTATAGAACTGACTAGAATAAAATATTGTTTAACATCATTTTACAGCATCGTGGTTTTCCTTAAAGAAAGTTATTATCAGCTGGTTCACAAAAGAACAATTACAGATAAAGTAACATAGTCAATTACAATCATTTAAAAAAATTATATTTGTACAATTATTTTTTATTATTCTTTATAAAAACGCCGATTGTCAATATGAACGAATGTGAAGGGCGAATGAGTGTGATGAGTGTAGATGAACGAGTGTAGTCATTGTTACTAATAACCGACTGTTTATCAGAAAGAGCTATTTCTTAATAGCCCAATAGCTAAGGCCACTAAGGGACCTACAGCTTTACGTGGAATCCAAACCACGTAGAGTTGGTCTTATTTCCAGCTAACTGACAAGCCTGGCACTCAGTTCTCTTCCCTACACAACATCTGAACTTTGACAACCATCCAATATGGACACCCCATATATCTCTAGTAGTGTCCACATCGATGGCAACCATTGAGTGGATGCCACGTCGGTATTAAGATGACAGAGCATTGAACTTATCGCCTACAATCTCTTCAACACTGTGTCCTGAAGAAGTTTAGGTTACAGCACTGCGCCACTACTGTTGACATTTTAAAAAAATTCAACTTATCCTCTAATAATCTAGTTGTTTCAATTGCAGAATAATTTGCAAATTGAAATTCTTTACTGGAATAACTCAAATATGGTTACAGTCCACTCAAATATTAGTAATATTTTACTAACAATAACATTGCAATAGTAATTTTTTCTATAATCCAAAACAACTAAAAACCTTTACATTATTATGTTAATATATCCAATGCATACAATTAAAATAATTATAACTATTTATATGTAGATCATAATTTTAAAAAATTTGAAATTGTATCATTAACATTCTCTGTCATTTCTTTAAACTTGACAGTTGTTGGGAAAAAGTGTAAACGATGTGCACAGAAGACCGGAAATCAAATGTCTCTCAGCGTTTCCCATTTCACAGATTTTGGGTGTTTCCAACACTTCGGATATTTCTGTCTATTTAACAAAAAATATCAACATATCAATTCCCCAAAGGACTTGAACGATGTATTATCGTACAGTGTAAAAGAATGTTTTGAAAACATTACTTACGTTGGACTCCAACTTTTATGTATATTTTATAATCCTCTGAATAACAAATTGGTACATATATTATTCAATGAATAAATTCAATATTAAAATTTCATGTACGTTAAATTAAATATTTTTCAATTTTAGTTTACATATATCTATTACATACAAAATAAAGAATTAAATGTTCCGTAAGAAATATGTTTTGTATAGTTAATTAAAAATAAAAAAAAAATAAACAAGAAGAACACGTATGTATAACACATTAAAGTGTCTAATTTATTCTTTAATTATACTAACTAGTGATGCAACGTTAAACAAATCATTTAAAGCTTTAAATTTTTATTGCTTTAACACACTTATTAATATATTACAGTTTTTTACAGGTAAGAAACCAGTTACTAGGAACATATTTAGAGATCTCAAGGTTGTACTTATGAAATAATGTATAATTGTATAATGTATAATAACTGATTAATGTTTGATAAAATCACGAATTTGCCTGATTTAATTGTTTGAATACGACAAATTAAGGAGAAAATTGAATGCTAGTAATTTAGTAATTACTACTGACCCATGGGGAATGTCACCTAGTACATCCCTAAAATCTATTTACTGACTTTTACTCAAGCGTATGGTGACTTGGAGTTCGAGGCTTTGTACTGTGGAGGCTCCAGGTTCAAATCCCAAACTGAGCTAATGGTTCGTTGAATCAAGTGCATACAGAAGTCTGAGGAACCCCATTAACATCACATGTAATGTACAACGAAATCATCCTCAATATTTTATCAATTAGCATAATGCAAGTTGATAGATATTACATAACATTTAAGTGTTACAGACCATACATTTTTACAAGTAAAATATACAGTATACTATGGTAACCAATGTTGTCAACCTGTTTATAGGTTCATTGCTGCCAGTTGTACTAAACATTTAAATAATAAAACTATTTTGGATAGTTGCATTGGTTTATAAATAAGACTGAATCAATTTGATAAAATAAAAATTAATACCAAGTTTAGGTTTGCATTATATAAAACATTTAATAAAATATTTGTGGTTTGACATTTTTAGTGGCTTCATTTGTGGAACGAATATAAAATTAAATACAATCCAATAAATTTATGATAAATAAATATATGTTGGTAAAACACGTCATTTACAGTCGCAAAAATGTATATTAATTAAAAAACATTTATCAGTTATCGAAATCAATCAACTCTGAACTACTTCATCAAAGGAATTGTCCACATTGAGCTAATTGAATATTGAAGCCATTAACGAGGGGAGAGGGGCTGATTGCCATACAGTGGATATAAACTGATATTGGTATTTAGGGTTGATATAGTGTAATTATTGTATGTCATGCTGTATTATTATTGAGAATAGGGGAACCAATAACAACTTTTAAAGTAAGTTTAACTCCTTAATAGAAGTTTGATAGTTAATTGGGGTAAATTGTATTTTAAAACCTTTTCGTAAACATAAATCTATCACAACTGCTTAAACTTCTGTATAATCAATCAAAAATTAGTTGGAAGCTAAAAGCTTACCTATCCAAGCTGCTCTGTAGCTTACTTCTGTATGAGTTACGACTTTGCTGTCACTGGCAACACACGAGCGGATTCCCGTTACGTCACGTAGCCAGTTCTTTAATCACTGTTTTACCTGTAAATGTTAGTGTTTGTGTGTTCGCGGATGTTATACGATTTAAGAATCTTCATCAAACAAGAATTAATGAAGAGGAATGCGCCTTAATGTGAGCTTAATTAAATATATCTTGATAGTAAAACCCAAGTAGTAAACCAAAGTGATTCAGTGGCTAAACCATGATGAAATAATTCCAGCACTGAAGTATTAATAACTGGACATTCTTAAAAAATAATTAGTCTTTATCAATTAAGGGACTATATCGTTATTATTGTTTTTACTATTACTGCTGATAATAGTAAAAACTACTATTTTTTATTAATAATATTACCAATCGTAAAAATGAGTAGCTAGGTAAAATAGTAGAAAATAATCAACCAGAGCTATTAATTACCACGAGAAATTAAACAGACCTATATAACAAATAATAAAACTTCCAATGACTTAAGTACTTAGTATTTAGATATTTTTATTCAAAAAGACTAATTTATAACAGTAATAATTATCTTTGACTGGTTATTATATAAAATGTGTAAACAGTTGATCAATAAATATTAATTTAATTAAAATTGCCTATACTTTATATTTATTAATTGAAGTTCAGTGATTTTTCGATCTATATTTGGTTATCCAATTTAGTAACATTTTAGAAGAGTTTTACACGATCAGGCACATTAATTCGTTTGTTTTATTCAATAACTTCTGACCCGACATTTGAAGGCCAAATATGATATAAACTCATTTCGTAAATCTTTTACATGATAAAAAGGGGGCTAACACCCTAAAAGATAGTCATTTATGAACTAAAAGAGATTCTTTACTGTTGAACCCGTTCATTTCATTAACATTTGTCACTGTAATCTCAGATCACTCATCTCATGGGACCTGACTCAAGGATCTTAATATTTGAACTAATCTGTTAAATGGTACTAGAATATTCATTTAACAGCTAGTGGCTGTCTAAATATAATCATAGAAATGCACTAAAAAGCTGAAAAAGTCCAAATTCTTTAAATACTACGTGAATTTCATGCTACATATATTACATAGATTTTATGATCCGCACATTGTGAAAGTTATATTGTGAATACATTGTCAATGAGAATGTGTTTGACCGTTTTATCTAGCCCCATAACTCGGATTTTGAAGGTGATAGACATGTGCCTAATTTAACTCATCTATTAATAACAAAACTAGAGTTAACTTAGTTCTACGTATCTAACCACCTCTTGTGGACTTTTTATCTGTAGTCATATGACGTAAATGTGTCTGGTGGAGAACGTATTTCACTTTAATCTCCAGCCCGAACACTTTAAACCTCATCTAGGGAAACTTTATTACTCTTAAACACATCATCCTCTGTGTTTAATACTTGTTTCCTCCCGAACACTTTTTGGGCATTCTTTAGTTGTATTTGTACTCTTATACATTATATACTGTATTATTCATTTCTTATTGTTATGATTTTTAGTGTTTCATTAATGTTGAAGTTTGTTTATTCTTATTATTATTATTATTATAGTTTTGTTGCTTTTAGAGATAGTATTGTGGTTCCATTTGCCTTTTTTAATCTACAATTATTACTGTTATACATTTATCTTTTCATATAAAAATGACTTAATATTGAGCCACTTATGTTGTTTTATTTGCCACTTACTAGTTTTGTTGGTTATTTTATTAGTATATTTCATATTTTTAAGTAATAGTTGTAGTTTTCTTTTTCTACTGTTTACCTGTTATACACTTTAAATTCATGTTTGAGATTTTAATATTATTATTTGTTAAATATATTTCTTAAAATATTTGTTTTTATCATTATCAGCCCTAACATAATTAATGATCCCAGTAAATTATGTTGACTATTACTGAATGCCAACCTAACTCAAAACTGATTTTTCATTATGGTATTTGCCGTAGATAAATGAATATATACGCATATAAAACACAGCATTCTTTCTTAAAGTACACTGCTGTGAAACATTTGAAATTTTTATGAGTGTCTACATAGTGCATGAAGAAATATTGCGTGAAGATATAAATGAATGCTTTAAGCTTCACCATACATCTGCAGTTATTGGAAGCTCCTGTGCAATCTTCCACCCACACTTTACGGAAAATACGGACCAATCATCGACGTCTGTCCTATCTAAAAGACTATATTGAACACAGTTCAAGTATAAATAAATCTGCATAATCCAATGAGATATTTCATATATGAAGAGTGTTGTAAAAGTCTGGGACAAAACTTCGGGAAATACTAATTTAAAGAGTGAAAATAAACAATATGTCTATTGGTCTTATCTCAGTTGATTTGGCGTCTGTCTGTACGTGATTATCATTAAAAACACCGTATTTTATATCGGTATTAGCTACAGTTCAGAAACTTGACATTAATCTTACCACCGCATAAAATGCTGCCCAAAGTTAAATAATATTTTTACCCGTTTGTCTTAATGGTGAATTTTAAACAGCCACCATTTTAAAACGTGTGAAAATTTAACTTAAACTTTTAGTAGTATTTTAGGTGGTGGTATGATTAACTATCATGTTTAGTCTCAAAACTGTAGCAAATACTGTTTTTGAGTTCAGGTTTTTTAAGAAAATCGTGTACTGACAGACGACAAACAAAGCGAGAAAATACGCAGCTTCATAAGAACCTTTTCTTTATTTTCACAAATTTAATCGTTTTTCGAAGTTTTGCCCCACACTTTTCAAAAACCCAGTATAAGTTTGTGATTCATACCATGTGACTCATAAAACGACAAACTCTTACCTTGTACTTAAATTTACACCGAGAATTTAAAACACTCACAAAACATTTTTATTTATTTTTTTTATTTGAAATTTGTAAGAAAACATTATCACTCCGATAACTATTAACCAACTTAACGGTAAAAAAATAAAGCTATAAATAATGTTTAACAACAAGTTTACTCTCACTCAATCGTTGGGGGATGATTCAAACTCCATGATAAATGGCAAGATAATCAAATTCAACTGACGTGGATACAACACAATCGGACTTTGTTTATGTTTTTAATCGTCAACAAAACCACGAGTTAAATGCTCTGGAAACCCAATAGTTCCTGGTCGACTAAGCAGAACTAGTGAATTGAAGTGAATTAGGTCAATCCACTATTCGGCAATCGTTCCAATAATTTGAATGTTGATAAATTAAATCAATTTACCATATATTGGATTATTTATATAATCAGTGTTGTAATTATTCCTACTAAATAAATGTTATCATTCAATTTACATTACAGTTTAAATTTTAGTTATTAAAGACTATTTTTAACAATGATGACTTTGAATAAATTAAATTGCTTACATCTTAAAATTTGCTATGGGGAACCTTACCAATATTTTCGGTTTAGTTCCACAATATTAATGCATTAGGATATTTATTTGAATGGTATATTACTAAGCAATCCTAGACATAATTGTTTTTACCATACTTTGTAATAATAACATAGTATTTAAACATAAAATAGACTACTTTCTTAAACCAACTTATGCTCTTAAAAAACGGCACTTTGTTGTTTTGTCGAAAACCAAACACCTTCAAAGTTCGTGTCGAAATTAAAATTCTAAATGGACAAAAATCTATATATTTATTATATATGTTTATATGTTATATAAACATAAATCCTGTCAGACTTCAGTTGGCATAACACCCCCCCCCCCCTATGAAGGGGGGGAGAAGAACACTTTAGCATAGTATAATATAAATCCAGTAGCGAAGCTCAGCCGTTTTTCTTGCTTCCCAGCGATGTTAGCAAACCTAGCGGAGAGGTACCTGGGTAAACAGCTGTTTTAGGAAACATGAGTGTTGTTTATGTCAAAAGTGGCGTTAAAATACTTAATTAATGTGCGATACCGTAGCTTTTCAATACCTGTCTACTATGAGTGCTAGCGTCGAGCCGTTTGCAATGTTCACAAGAGCAAGCTTCGCTACTGTCTATCTATATTATACTGTGACTTTAGTCTGCTCCATGAACTGCGGACAACCGGGCGTCAACCATTCTGAGGTGTCAACCGTAGGCGTCTTGTCTTGTTTAAAATTTAATTTTGATACGTGCTATAAAAAAGATGTAAAATATTTGGAGAAAATAATATAATAATATAACATGAAGAAGACAAAGGTTGTTGGACATTTGCCATCATTACGTGAAAATTACCAATCACGACATTTCGATTTGGTAAAACCCAAACCTTTTTCAAGTGCTAAAAACTAAATTACATCTACACAAACATGTTATAAAACTACGTTCTTAAAGTAATAAACTTATCTACATTAATAATTATCTACATTTTAACCTAGATCATAGAATGGGGTACATTAGGTTAAAATGTAGATTAATTATTAATGTAGATACGTTTATTAGTTTAAGAACGTAGTTTTATAACATGTTTGTATAGAAGTAATTTAGTTTTTAGCACTTTAAATAGGTTTGGGTTTTACCAAATCGAAACGTCGTGATTGGTAATTTTCAAGTAATGATGGTAAATGTCCAACAACCTATGTCTTCCTCATCTGATACTCCATCATTAACAAATTAAAAAAACAAATATAACATGCCTGTGCTATCTGCCTCCATATTTTATTTGATTATTACTTTTTAGGATTTTTAATTGATGTAATATTACAGTACTTTTATCATATAAATTAATCAATAGTAAAACATATAGTATCATCTTGACATATTTGTAAGCCTGTACAATCTAAATAAATAATAGGATAAATTCAATAATAAAATTACAATATATCTATCTTATATTTTTACTTCACCGAACACAATTGACTGTACACGTGTTATTTCAGTAACAGTAAAACAAGGAATAAAACACCCCCAGCCATTAAACCCCCTTCATACTCTGCTTCACTTGTATCCCTGGCTTACCACTCTGCCTGTTTTATAGCCCATACGTTTCTCTCAGGTTGCCTACTTACAACTCACGTGAGAAGGTGAAAGAAATCTGTCTACATGTTTTACAAGCAAAGGAGTGGATATAAAATATTTCCTATAATAACTTGATAACAATCAATTAGATACTTCAATTAGATGACTTGTTATCTAATTGATGTGCTAACACACGAATGAACCAAGTTTATGTGTGATCAAGCAAATTTGCTATCAAACTGATGATTTTGATAGAAAATTAGCTTGATGACACATAAGCTTGATATTTTAGTCTGTTTTAAAAGCATATCAATTAGATAACATTACAGCTTGAAAGCAATGTAAGTTTAGGTATGATATGCCACTTATAAAATAGCTAGTTAGTGTTATAGAAATGTTCATCAAAATCATAAACTTTTTTATATAGAACCGATTTACACGTCATTCATATCCATATTCCACTCAGTATGATTTGTAATTGGAATAACTATACTGTAAATTTAGCTTGTTAATTTAGAGAAACCCTTAGGTAAAGGTGAAGTGAATTGCATTATTTATGTAACTCATATTTACAGCACAGAGTTCCAATCAATCAATAACAACCAAATAATCTGATTGAATAGTACGTAAATAAATTACAAGCACTCATTTGTTTTTCAACTTCTTTAACTTTAACTTGTAATGTAATGGAATCGAAATCAGTAATCACTGTAAAATTAACTAATACACTGTGTTGAAAATCCCGTAAATATGTGTAAGCTTAAACACTGTTATTAAATTTCCATTGGACTAAAATAGTCAATCATTACTGGACCTCAAACAGCTGGCAGTTACATCTACGGAGGTTTTAAATTGTTTAGTAGCTTAGGTTGAGGGGGTCAACTATGATAACAGTGTCGAGGGAGTGAGGGGAAGATAGGCCATGTTGTGGTCACCCCAGCTGATAAGGTGAGCCTGACTGAGGACAGTGTCGGGGGAGTGAGGGGAAGATAGGCCATGTTGTGGTCAGCCCAGTTGATAAGGTGAGCCTGACTGAGGACAGTGTCGGGGGAGTCAGGGGAAGAGAGGCCATGTTGTGGTCAGCCCAGCTGATAAGGTGAGCCTGACTGGGGACAGTGTCAGGAGGTGTGAGGGGAAGAGAGGCCATGTTGTAGTCAACCCAGCTGATAAGGTGAGCCTGAATGAGAACAGTGTCAGGAGGTGTGAGGGGAAGATAGGCCGTGTTGTGGTCAACCCAGCTGATAAGGTGAGCCTGACTGAGGACAGTGTCGGGGGAGTGGGGGGGTAAAGAGGCCATGTTGTGGTCAGCCCAGCTAATAAGTTGAGCCTGACTGAGGACAGTGTCGGGGGAGTGAGGGGAAGAGAAGCCATATTGTAGTCAACCCAGCTGATAAGGTGAGCCTGAATGAGAACAGTGTCGGGAGGTGTGAGGGGAAGATAGGCCGTGTTGTGGTCAACCCAGCTGATAAGGTGAGCCTGACTGTGAACAGTGTCGGGGGAGTGGGGGGGGGGTAAAGAGGCCATGTTGTGGTCAGCCCAGCTGATAAGGTGAGCCTGACTGAGGACAGTATCGGGAGGTGTGAGGGGAAGATAGGCCGTGTTGTGGTCAACCCAACTGATAAGGTGAGTCTGATTGTGGACAGGGCCTGCTGTTAGTCGTTATTTTGTTATTTCATTCACACTGCACTCTATCATTGTTCAAAACCAACCTCTTACATCAAGTTGCTTCATCCTAAGTGATCTCATTCGTATTATCATCTCATTCGATATCATGATGTTTTAATTACCTCATTAAGGGTTTTTGAGAGAACATATACTGTAGTTTGTAACATATTTTCTTAGTAAGAAACATTTAGAGGCAATTAAGATTATTTTTCCAAGTTTCGTGATTTAAAACCATTAGTCTCTGATAAATGGTGATAAATAAGCAGTCAATGGTTAATGGCATTTATTTTTATATACACCAGCCCTTAATATTTCTAAAGGTTTTCTAGATATTGTTTTAGATCCTAACTGATCTTTAATCCCTTTTTCTAATAGGTTCATGAATTGAAGCTACTTTACTAACTTACTTTGAGTACGTTTTAAGTTTTTTGTTTTGTTTTACTATTTTTAGAGCACCGATTATAAGAATAAAAAACTCGTTACAAATATTACAATGCTGTATTAAAAAACAATGGTGTGAAACACAGCCTCATAAATGTTGCAGCTGTCACTCATACATGAGAAATGAGGTACAACAATGTGTTGCGTTACCACTCCCATTTTTCATTTAAACAATACATGAATCTCGGCCACTGTTCATATTTTTGGAAGGAAAAACACAAAAAATATGTATATATAGAAAAAACTATTGAGTTTTATAAAACTTCGTATAACAGAATAAATATTTAGATTTAGTAGTTTACATTTTACAAAATACTCATTATATAATAAATGTAACTAAACCTGAAAATAAGATTGATTTAATGTAAAAGTATATAAATCGTCTTACTATCCATTAAATAACTATAAATTATTTTTCAGTAAGACAATCTACAGTTTGTTTCCGTTATAAATTATCAACAATACAATTCAAAAAAATGTTCATTTATGTACAAAAATAAATGTAGAGAATGTACTTGTTCACTCATGTTAAAAAATATTAGGATCCATTAATACTTTTGTCTATAAAATATTCAATTACATACAAAGTAAATGTTTGTAATAATTATCATTTACTAAACATAGTTTATAAATAATGAGATGTGACTAAGTCAATGAATACTAACCAAAACACATATGATACTAAAAATATATAAATCACGTAGTTAAATGAGGCTAGCACGACAAATTTATCGGGTGAATCCGATTCTCTCCAACAAAAGTTTCCAAATTTCCCATGGGTCTGGAAGGTCACAGAGCTCTTAAAAACAACAACACAAAAAAGTAATAAATCAGTTGATATTTTGTTATCTAAATTTTTACAATCATACTGAATAAAAATTATTTTTAATACTTGCTGAATATTGGTTAATTAGGGAATATATATTTTCGAATTTTAATCGCATCCCTGAATTAGTTAGACTCATAAACAGCATGAATTATTTATTACATGACTAAATGGTATTTAGGTAAAAGTTTTTTACGTATCAATCAGCTGTAGAAGATGATTTCTCTTTTCATAAATGTTATTTTACGATGAACAAAATATGGTGATAAAAACGCATTAAGACCATATATTTCAGCCAGAGACCACTCAATTTTAATCTTAAAAATACTTATATTTTTCTATCATAGCAATACTTATATTAATAATACCGCTGAAATGCATCGTAATGATAAACAACCAAGATACTATGGGTGAGATCATTCAAGCACATTTAGCAGGAGATCAGTGATGTTCATCACGTTTGTCATTAATACGTTACAATTACACTTTAAACAAAACAAAATTGTAACGGAGTTTAACAAAGAAGTTCATTGTTTTAAAACTGTATATCAAAATTGTATCCCGTGCCGTTTTTTAATCACACTAAATGATTAATTGATAATTATAAACTAGTATTTAACCAATATTTATCTGTAATATTTCATTTTCTATTTTTAATTAAAACTACGTACAGCCACTTTAGTGACATACCAACCATTAAAAATAAATTAAGTTGTACTAGAAAAATCAAATTTATTTTGAGTGTTCTTTTTATTTGTTTTAAGTAACAACAATAAAATACGGAAACTATAGACATACATAGTTTAAAGAGTTGATTATGACTTTTTCATTAGATAATTAGCTGATTAGTGTAAATTGTTTTATTTCACATAGTATTGGTATAAACCTAGGGATATATACGCACAAGTATGTTTAACAGTTAACATAGTGAAGTAGATGTAGGAAGCCGAGCTGTAGACAACAGCCGAGAGGATCGGCATGACTTGTTAAACAGTTGAGGGGAAATAACCAGAGTAAAGGAATTATTGACGACAGTAGACAGAAAAATGTCTCTGGAGATCTGAAAAATACCTTCAGTCAAAATAGTTTGCATAAAAATGCGTGTTTGTATATATAATTAAATGTAAAATTAAAATATTGTTTATATAACATTTCATCAGGAGCAATACAAATAATCATTGTCTTTTGTTTTTACGACACATCATCTGGACATTGTTCAGCGTTGTTGTGTATTGCAATAGTCAATATTTATATTATTTGTACTCGTAAAAAATAGTGGAATAAATTTTTTTTAAATTAAAAATACAATACATGAATTAGGCATTGTTATATATAACTCTAATAATACACATCACCCCCTGCCCTGAAAGATCATATACAATACCAACCCTTAATTTTGGAAATTCACTACCGGGACAAAAGAGTTTGTTGGAAAGTCACTTAAAAGCTTTAGACTAAAACTAGTGAAAACTAAAACGCTTAACAAGCTCAGGCAGATTGTTAGCGAATAAAAAAGATTACTTTTAGAGCAATTCTGTGCTATGGGGCATCCAAAGTTTTTGCCTGTCGTGTTTTGGGTTGTAATTTTTTACCTCGAGTGATATTCATGTTTATTAGCCTGTATGTAGATTAACACGTTTTAGATATAAAGATAGACTACAATACAAATATTAAACTTAACAAACAGTGGTTTCCAGCTATCCACAGGGCTGGGCCCAGCCATTGAACTGATAGTTGTTTATATATATGCAGAAAAGTAATGGAATATATTTTGCATGAGAAAAATGATCCCAGATAATTAGTCCATAACAATAGTATTAGAATAGCAATAACAAGTTAGATTATTGATATTCTAATAAAAGAATATTAGATTGAAAGAGTTCAAAACATGGCCATTTAAGATAGGCAGAGCTAACAAGTGAGTTCTATTTTCAACAAATATGTATTACACTAGATACTCATCTTCCTTAGCTATAATCATGGTTTTTCCATTTTAATTTACAGTCTAAGGGTATACAATGCAATTTCATATTTTTATTACTAAATTTATGTAAAAGGGAGAACTAACTTTCTACCTTTATATTATGGGTGTTTGCTATAAACCAGGCCATCATTGTTATAATTCATAATATGCTGGATCAAGTTGGGCCCTAAATGTTTATCAGGAGAATACGATTCCCTCTAACAACAGTTTATAAATTTCCCATGGAACAGGAAGACCAAAGACCTCTTAAAAACAACATTCAACAAGTAAGAAATCCTTTAGCATTTTTCTTAAATCACTACAATCATACTAAAGCAACGTTTTATTTTAAATTATCTATGGTTTCTGAATGTTGGTATAGTAGGGGGATATATTTTGTTTCAATGCTATTTTTATATCCAAAAATAGTTTGATTTTTTTTAGAGAGTTTGGTATAGTCAGCAAAAATTACAAACTTTGTGTACATAGCTGAACCAAAATTTGGTGTAGGTTTTGATGAGTTCAGGATACTCATTTCAATTATTTTTATTATATTTAAGTAGAGACTGGTCTCCTCTTTAACCTTACTCTGCCCATTTCCTATAGATTATTGATCTTTGTGAAGAACTTATTTCGACAGATTAAACGAGAATAAGTACAGTAAAAGGTGAACATTACGAATCGAAACTAATAGTCAATGCCAGGATTCAACCTTCTCAAAGTCCTTAACTACTCGGTCATTGGCTCTCCCAAAACTGTTTCGGATAGTTTTGGGTTGCAGTTTTTATTTTTATTTATTTTTTTTTTTATTTCTGCGTGTGTTTTGATTAATAAATATAAATAAAGTTTTGTCATGACGCCATTTTAAACCTTTAAAAAATAAACACTCTTTTAAATTACAATAGACAGAAACACTTAGAAAGTATTTATAATTTGGCTTTCGATTTCAATCTGGCCAATGAACATAGTAAAAAAATGTTTGACAGTTCAGATTTAATGGCAACTATTGTGTTTCAGAGGTGATTAAATTAAATATTTAAAAATATTCGTAGTATTTCCAATACGTTTTCTACTAAACAGTTGTAATACCATTCCCATACAAGGTCTATGTGTATGTATTGTCTACAATGCCCCTTGATACAACTTTCAAAATTGTTTTAATTTTAATATTTCTCTAATAATAACTTGAAGGAGAAAATATGTCAATGATCGTATATACTTTTAATAAATTGTAGCAGATAAATTGTGTGTAATAAATTCTTTCACGCGAAAGCGTTTTGAATAAATATTTAGTTTATATATGTTATTTAATAGTAAATTTTAAATAAAATTTTAGGGATCAATAGTTATAATGACAAATTCTAAATACTGCTAAATTTTAAATTAAATTAAATCAAAAATGTAACTAGTATCGATGCGTTTGACCTTCTATCAGTTGAGCGAAAACAATTTAAGGCAGGTGAGTGGGAGCAGGAAAATTGATACAGCCAACCTTTGGTACAAGCATTTCCCGCTGTCAGTATTGTACCTCGAGAGAGTCTACCTGCTCGGCAAATGACTTTGCTACCATAACTTCCTGTCATCAGCCTATCACTGAATTTACCAAGGAACATTCTAAAACGTACTAAGATGCCACGTCCAGAAAAGTTCTAATGGTACTGAATTTGAATGAAATAAAAAATAAACTATAAAATATTTTGACATGTTTTGTTAAACTATTTTTGAAACCATTACCATGCACCACATGCCTGATCTTTTTGCTTTACAATAGTTACACTTCTTTTACATAAAATAAACAAAATATGAAGATTTATTATTTGGAGTAAACTATACGATATTTCCTGCTTATTTATGTACCATGTACACATTTAAGTAAGCGACGAATGTTGGCAAATAGTAAACGTTTAAATTTAATATTAAAAATATTACAAACGAAATCAACACAAACAAACTTTAATGTCTTTTTTTACATAAGCTTATATATATATATATATATATATATATATATATATATATATATATATATATATATATATATATATATATATATATATATATATATATATTACTTTATTGTGATCAGTAGAAAAAGTATAATCAGCTCTTTATTATTAAATAAAAACAATTGCCTTATTGTAAAAAAATATTTCACATACTTATTAACAATAACTACTAAACATAACTATATTAGAGGCCTCATATTAAACCTCTGCATGTAGAAATTTCCGTTTAACACTTTTTTAATTAAGTGTAAGTAATTAATAATCAAGTGTATTTATTTTGTAACAAATAGCTGTATTACAGCTCAAATTGTTAAGCTTCTAATAATTTATTGTTACTACTTAGCCTTTATTTCTAAACTAAATATTGAATTTTTAAATTTAACTACTTTCTTATGACTTTCTAGTAAATAATCTTATTTAACATGGTTTTATTACAAAACAATATGTTCCCCACAGTTTACAGTTCCTTATAATCACGCAATATAAGAAATATTTGGTTTGTTGGCAACATGTTTCTTACCAGAAAAGAATTTGTCGCCTTCCTTTTGTATTAAACATTCTAAATTGATCAGCCAACCAACAATTAGGTACCATAATAAACTGGCCAACATTTAATTCACTTTTAAAAAATGTTCTACAACATCAGCTGTAAAATATGTGCACATTGCTTTTGTATCGCTCTACTAACGAAGTTCAAAAATATTATGTTTTCGATCCCTGATTTTGATACTGTAGAGGTATGTCCATTTAAGGTATATCTACTGGAAAAATTAAGGGAAATGTTTCTAGATATAAGGTACTTATATATAGACTTTTGTATTACATAATATAGAAAATATAAAGTATTTTAAGGGTAATTTAGGACTAATTCTTAGAACATAGGTTCACCAATTTTCAATCTACGATCTAGAAAATTGTCTGGATTCAATAATTCTTTCCTTTCTTCAGCAAAGATAAATGCATTATATAAAAAACACATCGCACGCCATATATGATTTAGTTTAATAAAAACATCCTTTATATTCCTCAAGGATTCATTCCTTTGACAAGATCTCTTCATATATCTCTAACAATATGGTTTCTGTTTAGAATATGTGGAATTAGCATTCCACCTCTTTATTGGATGCTTTTTCATCGTAATATTGTTTTATGCTTCTTTTTAAACGTCTTCAGTCATGACTCTCTACCAAGATAATTTTCAAATCTCTTAGCAATTAATATATCAAATTCAATTAGTCATTCATTTTTCATTCTGTAAGGTACCATCTATAAATAAATGCATAAAAAGACAATTTTTAGATGAGATTGAAAAGTTTTTTTCTTGTTATGTTACTGCTTTTATCTATTTATTTATAATTATATAAGATAAATTTCCTATTTACAAGAAACATCCTAAGTTAAGCCATGGGAGTTCAATAATTATAACATATTTATTAACCTATTTTTCAATATTTATGATGCATTTTTTAGAATATAAAATAATTTATATTCTAATTGTTCTACATTTTAATAGGTATAAATAGAAATAACTAAGTTTATAAATAAAAAATTATACCATGTTAATAAAAATATACATATTTCAATAAAAATTACGAGTTTGTAGTGATCGTGCGGAGAGATCAATTAGTATCGAGTTAGAATTAAAAACATTTACTTTATTTTAAAAACAGGAATTTAAAAACATGATGGAATGGGATGGAAAGTACAAAAACCCAATTTGACCTATCTTCAGAGAACTTTTCTCAATAACTCGAATGCCCTTTTACCCTCGAAAATCCTTCGTAAAGAAACTTTTTACTTTAGCGTTTACTTTGCCAAAATCAAGAGTAATTTAATTAAATACTTTTCTTTGGTCATTTTACTCTCTTACAAAAAACATTTTTTGTTAGATATAGGTGCATATAAAAGTACTTAGGATTCCCACGTGGTTATTCAAATTAAACTGATCAAAAGTTAGCCTATTACCATATAACAGCTTATAAAAGAAGCATCATTTTAAAGTGAGTGCAGCAAACTTTAAACTTGTATACAGTATAAATAAGTTACCTCACTGTAATATGAGAGGAAATAGTCTAGTAGAAGCAATCAATTCAGAATCAATTAAATAACTTGACTGTAAGATATAAATGTAATAAAGGCATGTATACTAATGTAAATAACTAATCAAAACACCTTACATTACACTAGTATAAATTAATACTAACCGGTAGACTAATATTTAGCTCGTCTGCTTCATTGCACATGTTTATGGGTTCAAGTCCCGGTAGGTCAATTTAAATTTTCTTGAAAGAGTGTGAACTATCTTTAGGGTGTAGTACCTAAATAAATTTGATACATTAAGTAAAGATATGTCTCTTGCGTGGTCATTAAAAAGTGGACAGTTGAACATTTATAAAAAGCCAGTTTTACCATCTCACCATTCTGCTCAATATAAAATTATGAATAAAATGTGAAGAAAGCTAAATAATATAATTGACTTTTAGCAGTCATAGTAAATTGCATGCTCAATTAATTATGCAATTTATAGTGTACCAAAAACGCAATAAAAACTATATATATATATTACCACAATTTCAACATTTCCCGAATTGAGTTTGTCAGTCCTATTTATAACCAGGACAGAATATTTCTGACGTACATTTATATCCTAAACTAATTAAAGAAACTAACTGGATATTCATTGAGATGATTGTCGTTACAAGCATTTCCTAAGTGTTTTCCGATTTCTGATAATTCTCTCCAGCTGCCAGTTAATTCACTACAGTAAAACACAGTCCAGTGTATTGAGATGTCTATACTACATGGCAAGCTCACTCCTATAAGCCACAGTATTTCTAAATGTCACAACTCAGAATATCTTTATTTAAAACACAAAAGCATCTACGTTATTTCGTCAAATTTACATGTTGTGTTAAATTGTTCATATATTTAATAATTTAAATTTGCAAACAGTTGAGAACATATTCATAGTATGTATATTTTTTAATATTGAGCAACTGTATTTTCTTTTCACTGTATGTTGAGGTGAAACATCAAGCTATCTAGTAGGTGGGTGGGCGTTGGGGGCTGGGCTCCCACATAAATCATTACAAAAATAAACAAATGGGGATTTCCAAGTGTATCTATGGATTAACATTATATATGTGTATGGAAATGTATTAACATTTGTATCTATGAGGTAAGAATATTGTCAAGTGCTGTTGATGGAAGTAACAAATTATATTTACTGTCCCCTTGCCTTATTTACTCCTACACACACATTGCTGAAATTCTCCAGTGAAATCATAGTATAAGAAGTGCACATTATAAACTTCTTAAAGGTTACTTTAGTATATATTTTCATTATGCCCTGTTCTCTATCAGACATATTGTAACGTCCTCTGTCCAATAAATCTCTCCCCTGACAAGACCTTAGATTACTTTTAACCAATACATCATATGACTCTTCAGAACATGTGAATTACTATTCGTACTTTAGGATATAAAGGTGGTAAATATTTAATAAAATTATTTAAATAATATACTTTTGAAATATATTAAATGTTTAGTGTTTGATAGTCATACAGTTTTTAATCGTTTTGGAAAAAAACAAATAAAAGTTTCTCAGATAAAAATGTATATAATAACCAGTTTTACGTTTATTTGTTGAATTAAGACAGAATGAATGTGATAAAGTTAAAAACAAAGTGGTTTATTTTAAAATATTTTATGTGAAGTCATGTTCGATAACTGCTGAAAATCCCCTATTGATGAAGTATGTTCAATTACTGTTACAACTCTAATGTTTACAAGATCCGCTTTATTAAATTACTTTCAATAAATGTCACAACTTCCAAACTCACAGGCTCTGTTATTTATGTTATAAGACCCCCTTTTTAACCATGTTGTTACATTAATTACACAACTTTTACATAATCTATTTAATTACAATACTTTCAAAATTTTCAAGTGTTTAATATAGTTATTTAAGTGAACGATGCCAAAAGGTTTCGATAAATGAAGTGAAAAGTGACACTAAGAGTTACGACTATGGAGTAGTTGAGGGAAGCAACCTCGGCCCATTGTTATTATTAATTTACATAAATAATATAGATAAAATAAATATTACTGGTGATCTGTTTTTGTTTGCGGACGATACAGCTGTGCTGTTCCATGTTGAAACCTGGACCGATGTTTTCAAAATGGCGTCACAAAACTTAACAATAATTAAGCAGTGGTTTGATCAAAATGTCCTTACAATGAATATTAAGAAAACAAAATGTTTACCCATAGCTCTTCGCAAAGGGTCAGAACCTGCTGCGGAGCTGAGAGTGGTGGTGCACTCTTGCGATGACCCCACTAAAGAACACTGTGACTGTCAAGTCGTAGAGAGAGTCGACCACTACAAGTACCTGGGTGTCATTATTGATAACCAGCTACGGTGGGAAAAACATATAGATATGTTAAAGTCTAAACTAAGAAAGTTCATATACGTTTTTAAACAATTAAGTACATTTTTAAAAACTCATGAAATTAAAACTGTATATTTTGCATACGTTCAATCCATTTTAGAATACGGTATTATTTCTTGGGGAGGGGCTTTTAAATCTATAGTAGAACCGTTATCTGTTATCCAAAAATCTATTTTGAAGACCGGCTTCCGTAAGATAAAAATGTTTTCATCCGACTTACTTTTTCAAGAAACAGGTGTTCTCACCATAAGACATACATTAAAAATCTTCTAAATTTCATTTTTCATCATTCCTATTTAATATCTACTCCTATTTCACATAATTACAGAACAAGAAATGCCTTGAATGTTGGTGTTCAAGTCCTTAGAACCCAACATCTGTAAACAATACGAATTCCTTCTACCTTGCAAATGTTTTGTATCGCAACATACCGAGGGAGATAAGAGATCTACTTGGCACCGTCAGTCACAGTGTTTACAAAAAGCGTGTCTCTGCCTGGCTGTTAGGGACCAACTGTGATTACGCGGAGGACCTCCTCAAGTCAATCTACACCTGACAACACGATTATTTGACTTATTACTTTAATTTGACCTCATTATTTATATGCTTTACGTCCGTAACTAATACTAAATTACTTGACTCCATCCAATGGCATCAAACCCTCATAAGTAACTAATATATATTTTAAAATTAAAAGCTCATGGTACTCACTTACTTTCTTTATTTGATTAATCTATTTTTATTTTTTCTGTTATAGGAATATGTCTTCTTTTTTTTAATGATTTTTCTCTATGTAATAGTCAGTATCTAATGAATTATTGTTATTATTTTTTTTTAAGTATAGAATATATATTTTTGTTATTTATTTTCTAATAATAAATTATATTCAAGTACCTTTCTAAGTTAATTTGTCTGATTAAATTTGTAATGTAATGTTCATTTGACTAGTTTTACGCACAGGCATAAAAAAGCCTATGTAAAACTTTCTTTTCCGATATATTAAATTGTTAACTTGAACCTTTGAAAACTTAAAAGGGAAATACATTGATTTTCTTTCTTTCATATAAATAACTCACCCGCATTTTATCAATCTCAGAGGTCTTTCGTGATTTACTATTAATTCTAGCTAACATTCAGTTGTTGTTGTTTTTAAATATACATTTTCATATTATATTTTATAGTAATCCTAAGCGTATGAAACAGATATAATGTAAACTTATTGGATAGTTTACATTTTAATACATGTTCTATGGTAGGAGACCAACTGGCCTCAAATCAAGGACTGACCCTGCCCTAGAGATGTCAGAGAATGTTTATAATATACAAAATAAACAATTTTTATATGATCATACGGAAGTTGTGATCTATATTTTTCATTAAATAGGATCTACCTGCATCGATCAATAGTTATTTTGATAAAGCTTAGACCTATATTAAGTAAAAAATCACATTACTTAATTTGTTAATAGACTATGAATGTATAAGTTAAAATACGAGTATTTAAACTTGTATATACACAATAATTCTGTTTTAAATATTAATATAATAATTATAATGGAGTCTCTCTCGATTTGAAACCAATTTTAATTATTTGATTGGATTTCGATATCAATTTATTAATGGCAGTTGAGAAGCTGTGATTGTGTTGAATTAGCTAAGTGGAAATTCATGTTCATACGGAATGGTTCAGCTGAATTCCATAACTTAATTGGAACTTGAGGTTTTCTCAAACAATAAATACCTGATCGAAGAACTACTTTTTGATGTTAAGAGCCCAATAGTGTATGTAGCTACAACAATATTTAAAATCTTATAATTAATACAATAGATTGATATATTTCAATATTGTGGAAATGCACATTTTAGGCAAAGTTTTTATTGTTTGACATTTGTAGCTATTAGATTGCTTAATATATTTATATATATATATATATATATATATATATATATATATATATATATATATATAAAGAACAACACTTAGCAATCTTTTTTTGGAGTTTTTAATGTTCAAAATCGATTTCTGTCTCGAAAGACCATCATCAGTTGAAAACAGAATACAAAAGTTTTTAATAAGTATAGAATGATTATTACAAACCATAATGGAGAATCTTACTTTCAATAAGACATACATTTTAATTAATAGGTATATTTTTTTCGCAATTTTTGACAGAAATAGGATATTGTTTTTGCAAGAAGAGATATTCACACTAAACAGAATTCAATTCTAATAACTGCTAACCCTTATCATACAAAACACCGGTAGCATTTGAAAGAAACACTTTAAAAAGTCTTTCAATCAAAAAATACGAATATATTTACACTAAGGATATTTTAACCTTGTAATAATCAATTTTTAAAATAACTTTAAAGTTTAAAATAAGTTGACATATTTATAAAGTGTATATACACAAAAGAGCTATCCAAGTTAAGAATGTTGTTGGTGTAAATTGAAAACCAACAGATTACGGTACTCGACGTAATAAAGTGGAGTTCTCTGAACTTCTAGAATCAACATATTACCTACATTTTCGTACATTTCGTGTTCTAAAATTACCCTATAGGCTATGATCACCAAACACAATCAATATGAAATATAAATAAGAACACATCGGTTTTGGAGACGGTCTCTGATGAAAGTAAATCAATATACTTATACGTTCTTCATGAATTTGTTATAAACTGAGTTTAGTTTTTAAAGTGACTATAGTCGCTAACAATGTTGACTGACTGTTTAGTGTCCATATAGTTTGTTAACCAAACAAATTATTTGACAATTATTGTGTAAAATGAAAACTTGAATATACAGTATACTACTTCTAATAAATATAACACTCGCAGGAGATGAAATTCTGTAAAATGGCTCTTTGTAATAAATATAAGAATGTATAAAGGACTTTATTGTAAAGTTATTTTATATTATGATGTTTATGATATGTCAATTTGTCTATTGCATATTTAATCAAAATATTTTTAGTTTTAAACTGAAATATTCATGAGCAGTTAAAACTATTATTTTATCTCAATGTATATTGATATTGTTTTGACAAATTGTGTTTGCAACATATATAACCTTATTTACAAACATATTTAGTAAAAACAGTTCATATAATGTGGTAAAATATATAGTTAATATAATTTTTACTTTTAAAATAAGACAAATAACACTTAGAACTAAATTAAATATCACACTAATACAAGGGGATTCACAGTAGTCAGTTTCGGTGAACTTAGTTTAAGAGCATGGAATCAATATTTTTAAATATACAGGATATATAGTAATTAACAATTTAAACTATTTTCAATCATAAACTAAGAAAGTTAAACAGGGTATTTAAGTTCTAAGTTCTACTGGGAATGTCAGCAGACGCCAGTCTGTATTGCAGTGCAGTGAGAGATTCCCCGTCTAACCGCACTGCGTCACTGCCATATTGATATTGATGATCGCAGCAATCTCAATCAATCCTTGTAGTTACCACTAATGAACTTGCAATCCCCTTAACACAAATATATCCCTGTACCTTGTATACATCGTACCAGTTTTATGGAATGAATTCATAATATTATTAAGTAAAACACCCTACAATTTATTCAAATTTAAGTAGAAGAAACCAGTCTGTAACATTAAAAAATTTAGAATATTTCAAATTAATCCCTAATAAATTTTATCCTTAAATATATATTACCATACACTTCATAATATAACGTACAATATCATCTTCAGCATAGTAAAAGAGCTGAGTTGAAGGAGGTCTTATTTTACGAGGTGAGTTACGTCTTTACCAGTTACGTTATTTTACCAGGTGAGTTACGTCTTTACCAGTTACGTTATTTTACCAGGTGAGTTACGCCCTTACCAGTTACGTTATTTTACCAGGCGAGTTACGTCCTTACCAGTTACGTTATTTTACCAGGCGAGGTACGTCCTTACCAGTTACGTTATTTTACCAGGCGAGTTACGTCCTTACCAGTTACGTTATTTTACCAGGTGAGTTACGTCTTTACCAATTACGTTATTTTACCAGGTGAGTTACGTCTTTACCAGTTACGTTATTTTACCAGGTGAGTTACGTCTTTACCAGTTACGTTATTTTACCAGGTGAGTTACGTCTTTACCAGTTACGTTATTTTACCAGGTGAGTTACGTCTTTACCAATTACGTTATTTTACCAGGTGAGTTACGTCTTTACCAGTTATGTTATTTTACCAGGTGAGTTACGTCTTTACCAGTTACGTTATTTTACCAGGTGAGTTACGTCTTTACCAATTACGTTATTTTACCAGTTGAGTTACGTCTTTACCATTTACGTTATTTTACCAGGTGAGTTACGTTTTTACCAGTTACGTTATTTTACCAGGTGAGTTACGTTTTTACCAGTTACGTTATTTTACCAGGTGAGTTACTTCCTTACCAGTTACGTTATTTTACCAGGCGAGTTACGCCCTTACCAGTTACATTATTTTATCAGGCGAGGTACGTTATTTTATGGTTCTCAAAGAGTAATGAAACCATTTTTGAGCAGCATCAATCCCTCAGTCGAGAGTCCACTCATCGAGTCACCTCGGGCTCGATTGTCGTCTTGCAGGGTGGACGAAGAGTTATCGATGACATCAGTTCCTGCCGTCAAGCTGCTCCAAACTCAACTAAATCCCTCCTCAACATCATTCCACCACGGCTGCTCCATGGACCAGACAATTTTCAGACAACATGAATCATCGCAGAATTCTCCAAGTTTTTTAGACAATCACTCCTGGCCAACCCTCCAGAAATAGATTTAGCTTCAGACTTAATACATAACCCTTCAGATTTGATACATAACCCTAAGATTATAGATAATAAGGTAGACACTCCAGACGGCACTTGGCTATTACATATAAATATTAGAAGCATCACAAACAAATTAGATGAACTACAAATACATTTAGATTCACTAATGAAAAATATAGGCATTCTTTGTGTCACTGAGCATTGGCTTGCGAAGGAGGATAGTGCTGTATTGAACCGGCTGAGGGAATTTACGTTGACCTCATTTTTTGGTCTCTCGTATGGTACTAGAGGGGATGTTTTTATAGCTGTTCGCTCAGGTACTCCAGCTGATAACCGGGTAGACATAGTGAGCCAGTCAATTGAAACGGTCATCGAATGTGCGGCGGTTGAGGTGCCGGGGGTGGAGGGTCGTCGTCCACTTGTAGTTGTGGCGCTATATCGGCCACCATCTGCATCGGCTGCCGTATTCCTGTTGCATTTCGACCGTATACTGCAGATGTTGTCTCATGATATAAAATCCAAAGATGTTGTAATTTGTGGTGACCTTAATATAAATGCTCTTTCTGACAGTTGATAGGAGGGAACTCTTTTGCTTATTTGATCTCCATGGCCTATTCTCGCATATTTTCACTCCCACCAGAATTTCTGGCATTTCTAAAACTACAATAGACTACATAATCACCAATAACAGACGAAGTAACACCGATATAGTTGAGTTGGGTCTGTCAGATCATAATGCTCAATTAGCTTGTCTCTCAAACAAATTTCAAATAAATTTCCCCCAAAACAAACCAATTCTTAAGCAGAAGATGTCTAAATATAACAAGGCTGCTTTTAAAAGGAAATTACAAACCATATCATGGGAACATAATTTGAACATTGATAAGAGCGTTAATGAAAACTTTAATTATTTTCTAAATGCTGTCATCCAAACCTTTAATGAATGCTTTCCTAAGCAAGCTCAAAGAACAATTCAAAATAAAAATAAAAAAAATTGGTTAACTAGAGGATTAAAAGTATCTTTAGAGAGGAAAAAGGAAATGAGCTACTTCTTCAAAAATTCCACAGACCCACATTTCATTGACTACTATAAAAGATATGTCAAGTTATTAAGAAAATTAATAAATATTTCAAAGAAAACTGCTAATAACCAAAAAATAAAAAACTCCAATAATGAATCAAAAACAATATGGGAAATTGTTAGAAAGGAAACAGAAGAGAGACGGTTAGGGGACTCATTGACAATATTTCAATTGGGGGAGAAAAGGTGACTAACACAAACACGATTGCTGAGCATTTTAACAATTTTTTCATAAATGATCCTCAATCTTTGGCCCCCAAAGCGAACCCCACTCTAGCCTTAGATAGGCTCCGCCATCGCTGCACTCCAGTTTCATTATCCATTTTCCTGGCTCCAACTAGTATAAAAGAGGTATCTGATGTGATTGCATCCTTAAAATCGAAGAACTCATTCGGTTGGGATGAAATTTCACCGAATCTTCTTAAATTCTGTTCTCATGAATTAGCTTTGCCTCTAACTTTTCTTATAAATCAATCATTTTTATCTGGCGAATTCCCCTCAAAATTAAAATATTCAATCATCAAACCCCTTCATAAAAAAGGCAATAGATCAATTATCGGCAATTACAGGCCAATTGCTTTGGTCCCAACAATTTCTAAAGTGTTCGAGAAAACCATTCTTACCCGACTAAGTTCTTATTTATCAAAGTTTTCTGTAATTTCCAAAAATCAACATGGGTTTCAACAGAGTAAGTCCACACTATCAGCTTTATATGATTTTACAAATCATGTACTTAGCGCCTTGGATGGGTCACGGAAGACTCTGGGTGTTTTCTGTGACCTGTCAAAGGCCTTTGATTGTATTGATCACACAGTTTTGTTCTTAAAACTCAACCATTATGGAATTAGAGGTGTAGCCTTGAATTGGTTCAAATCTTTCCTGTCCGGCAGAAAACAGTGCACCTTTGTTAATGGTCCGCATCACTCCTGTGAGTCTTCTTGGGCCGAGGTGAATATGGGTGTTCCACAGGGTTGCATTCTCTCCCCTATTCTATTTTTACTTTATATAAATGATTTATCTAGTACAGAGAACAATGCAAATATAGTGATGTACGCTGATGATGTTTCTCTGTTGTTGTCAAGTAGAGATGCAATTGAATTGAGAACAAGTGTTTCTCGGGTAGTCACAGAGGTAAATGAATGGTTTGAGGAAAATGGTTTGTTGTTAAACATTAATAAAACAAAATATATTAATTTCACTACAAAAAATGCTAAAAATAAATCACATAATATTTGTGACGACATAATTGTGAACCCTAAACAAACTCTACAGAACGACACATCTGTAGTGTTCCTCGGTGTGACTGTTGACGAGACTGTTTGCTGGAGACCATACATCGAAAAACTCATGCGTCGTATCAATTCAGGTACCTTTGCAATAAGAATATTAAAAGCTTCGTGTAGTAGAGATATCCTTCTTGACGTGTACCGAGCTTATTGTGAGAGCATAATTCGCTATGGATTGGCTATCTGGGGAGGTTCATACTCTCTGGAAGGAGTTCTCAAATGTCAAAAAAAGATCTTAAGGATAATTTTTGACGTCACTGACTCTCATTCATGCAAAAGCCTGTTTATAGAAAATAAAATGATGACCATTCATTCCCTTTATATATTTGAGGTTTTAATTTTAACATTCAAAAATATTGACGCTGAGGCCAAAATAGGAAATTTCCATTCATACAATACAAGGCATGGGGAGGCACTATGCTACCCAAATCATAGGACAACAAAATTTGAAAAAGGCCCAGCTTATATGGGATTACATTTTTTTAACAAATTGCCACTAAAAAATAAAAAAGAAAACAACATTTCAAAGTTTAAAGATTTAGTAAAGTCCTTTCTTCTTTCGCATGCCTTCTACAGTGTAAAGGATTATCTTAATATGGAAAGTGCCAAGTTTTGATTGTTTTAAATTGTTTTAATTTATCTATAACAGTTTGATCCATTTGACAACATTATTCAATGTATGCTTAAATATATATTTTGAGTGTTCAAAGTTACAATTATTTCATACATTCGACTACCTCACATGTCTGTAGTACAAGATTATTAAATATTAAGTAATTAATACAGTATTATATTAGTAGTAGTTATAGTTAATTTGACAAGACACAAAATTTGTACAAATAAAATTTATAATTGTAACAAATATTATGTGTTAATAAAGGATTTGATTTGATTTGTACGTCCTTATTAGTTACGTTATTTTACAAGGCGAGTTACATCCTTACCAGTTACGTTATTTTATCAGACGAGTTACGTCTTTACCAGTTACGTTATTTCAACGGGTGGGTTACGTCCTTATTAGTTACGTTATTTTATCAGGCGAGGTACGTCCTTATTAGTTACGTTATTTTATCAGGCGAGGTACGTCCTTATTAGTTACGTTATTTTATCAGGCGAGGTACGTCCTTATTAGTTACGTTATTTTACAAGGCGAGTTACATCTTTACCTGTTACGTTATTTTATCAGACGAGTTACGTCCTTACCAGTTACGTTATTTTAACGGGCGAGTTACGTCCTTATCAGTTACGTCCTTTCCAGTTACGTTATTTTACCAGGCGAGGTACGTCCTTTTTAGTAAGGTTATTTTAACAGGTCAGTTAATCTGGAGACCAACGTCTACCACTATTTAACGGCCGTGCAAGAACGGAATTCATCAACAGTCGCCCGTCCAAGGAACAGCCACTCTCGACACCCTTATGTATTGTGAGACGCCTTTATCTTGCAATAACTTCGGAACCCTCTGGTCAAGGCCACTGGGAATATGGGTTGTTGTAATGCTACTATACATTCTACAAAGTTTAAAATTCAAAAGATTATATAAAATTTAATAACGTCAGTGTTTAATCATTTTCAACAGTTTTTACTTTAATTAATTGTTTCGTAGTTTTTATTGTATTATTACTTTCAAGAATCCATCAATTGACAAAAAGTATAATTTAGAATTTGAGTATTATCTTTATAAACTACAAGGTTTTGAAACATATGAGGAACTGTTCTTTCTATGTTTATATATTTATAAGTATATGAGAAGTCATGCTTTCTTTACCAATCAGTTATGAATGGAAGTTTTTACTTTTTACACTACCTTGAAGTATTTTAGAAAATTAATTTTTTGTTCTAAGTTGCATTTCGTAATTGAGGAACTTATTTTAAAGCTAATCTCAAACGAAGCCCTGCATCAGTCCTAAGTCAGTTATTTTAAAGCTAATCTCAAACGAAGCCCTGTATTAGTCCTAAGTCAGTTATTTTAAAGCTAATCTCAAACGAAGCCCTGTATTAGTCCTAAGTCAGTTATTTTAAAGCTAATCTCAAACGAAGCCCTGCATCAGTCCTAAGTCAGTTATTTTAAAGCTAATCTCAAACGAAGCCCTGTATCAGTCCTAAGTCAGTTATTTTAAAGCTAATTTCAAACGAAGCCCTGTATCAGTCCTAAGTCAGTTATTTTAAAGCTAATCTCAAACGAAGCCCTGTATCAGTCCTAAGTCAGTTATTTTAAAGCTAATCTCAAACGAAGCCCTGTATTAGTCCTAAGTCAGTTATTTTAAAGCTAATCTCAAACGAAGCCCTGTATTAGTCCTAAGTCAGTTATTTTAAAGCTAATCTCAAACGAAGCCCTGCATCAGTCCTAAGTCAGTTATTTTAAAGCTAATCTCAAACGAAGCCCTGTATTAGTCCTAAGTCAGTTATTTTAAAGCTAATCTCAAACGAAGCCCTGCATCATTCCTAAGTCAGTTATTTTAAAGCTAATCTCAAACGAAGCCCTGTATTAGTCCTAAGTCAGTTATTTTAAAGCTAATCTCAAACGAAGCCCTGTATTAGTCCTAAGTCAGTTATTTTAAAGCTAATCTCAAACGAAGCCCTGCATCAGTCCTAAGTCAGTTATTTTAAAGCTAATCTCAAACAAAGCCCTGTATCAGTCCTAAGTCAGTTATTTTAAAGCTAATCTCAAACGAAGCCCTGTATCAGTCCTAAGTCAGTTATTTTAAAGCTAATCTCAAACGAAGCCCTGTATCAGTCCTAAGTCAGTTATTTTAAAGCTAATCTCAAACGAAGCCCTGTATCAGTCCTAAGTCAGTTATTTTAAAGCTAATCTCAAACGAAGCCCTGTATTAGTCCTAAGTCAGTTATTTTAAAGCTAATCTCAAACGAAGCCCTGCATCAGTCCTAAGTCAGTTATTTTAAAGCTAATCTCAAACGAAGCCCTGCATCAGTCCTAAGTCAGTTATTTTAAAGCTAATCTCAAACGAAGCCCTGTATCAGTGCTAAGTCAGTTATTTTAAAGCTAATCTCAAACGAAGCCCTGTATCAGTCCTAAGTCAGTTATTTTAAAGCTAATCTCAAACGAAGCCCTGCATCAGTCCTAAGTCAGTTATTTTAAAGCTAATCTCAAACGAAGCCCTGCATCAGTCCTAAGTCAGTTATTTTAAAGCTAATCTCAAACGAAGCCCTGCATCAGTCCTAAGTCAGTTATTTTAAAGCTAATCTCAAACGAAGCCCTGCATCAGTCCTAAGTCAGTTATTTTAAAGCTAATCTCAAACGAAGCCCTGCATCAGTCCTAAGTCAGTTATTTTAAAGCTAATCTCAAACGAAGCCCTGCATCAGTCCTAAGTCAGTTATTTTAAAGCTAATCTCAAACGAAGCCCTGTATCAGTCCTAAGTCAGTTATTTTAAAGCTAATCTCAAACGAAGCCCTGTATCAGTCCTAAGTCAGTTATTTTAAAGCTAATCTCAAACGAAGCCCTGCATCAGTCCTAAGTCAGTTATTTTAAAGCTAATCTCAAACGAAGCCCTGCATCAGTCCTAAGTCAGTTATTTTAAAGCTAATCTCAAACGAAGCTCTGCATCAGTCCTAAGACAGTTATTTTAAAGCTAATCTCAAACGAAGCCCTGCATCAGTCCTAAGTCAGTTATTTTAAAGCTAATCTCAAACGAAGCCCTGCATCAGTCCTAAGTCAGTTATTTTAAAGCTAATCTCAAACGAAGCCCTGCATCAGTCCTAAGTCAGTTATTTTAAAGCTAATCTCAAACGAAGCCCTGCATCAGTCCTAAGTCAGTTATTTTAAAGCTAATCTCAAACGAAGCCCTGTATCAGTCCTAAGTCAGTTATTTTAAAGCTAATCTCAAACGAAGCCCTGCATCAGTCCTAAGTCAGTTATTTTAAAGCTAATCTCAAACGAAGCCCTGCATCAGTCCTAAGTCAGTTATTTTAAAGCTAATCTCAAACGAAGCCCTGCATCAGTCCTAAGTCAGTTATTTTAAAGCTAATCTCAAACGAAGCCCTGCATCAGTCCTAAGTCAGTTATTTTAAAGCTAATCTCAAACAAAGCCCTGTATCAGTCCTAAGTCAGTTATTTTAAAGCTAATCTCAAACAAAGTCCTGTATCAGTCCTAAGTCAGTTATTTTAAAGATTACAACTGTCTTACTCAGATCTTCAGGGACAAACAATATTGAAAGGGATTAAAGCCAGCCGGAATAGATAGGTCTGTTTACAAAGGACCCCTCTTAGTCAGGTGGAGGGGGATGAAAATGATAATTATATTACAAACCTATACCAAGGTCCTTGCAATACCAACTACTATATAACATTTAAAAATGATTATGACCATATTTTAACGTTTTTATATTGCATATATTGCTAGTAATAATTAAATATTTAGTGACCAAAAATGTTTAACACATTAAAAAACATTAAGCTTTGGTTGCCAAGTGGTTTCGTATATCTATTTTTCAATTTAAGGCTATTTTATACTAAATTTGCGTTATTTATAAATAATCTTAATCCAGTCAGTTTATAATTTACCCTAACAAAATCTTCAATACGGCTTAAAATTGGCTTAGATCACATTCTCAGCGTTGCAAAAAATATTTCAAAAGTTCTAAGCGTTAAAGCATGTGCTAAAATTGTTTTTATAGGTTTTAAATTAAAAAAAATAAGGTTTTAAATAAATAAATAAATAAATCTTTTTAAGGTTTTAAAGGTAAATAAAAGCTGATTTTTTCAAATGTTTCGTTAACATTTGATTTAACAGAGTATTTCCCTTCCAAATTAAAAGGAAATATGAGAATATATTTGATATCATCATTACCATGTAAATATATTATGATTATAAAACTTATAGTATGCAAAATTTATACATTTCATCACTTAAGATTTAAGAATCTTGGTTACATAATTTAGCAAACATTTAAAACTGTCAAACTCTCTAACTAGATCAGATACATACTCTCTCATAATCACATTATTTTATAAATTACCGGCACTCTATCAGGCCCAGTTATCTTATAATTTAAAGAATGTAATGGGTTGGGGTTGCAATGCAATTCCCGCCATGATGAAGTTATCCACCAACCTCTCAACCCTATATTCTTGGAGGTATTTTATTTCCTTAGTTCAAAAATATTACATTCAACTTAAGAGTAATACTGTTTAGAAAGAATTTTATTTTCAACAAATTATTTTAAATAAAGAAAATCAGACAATTAAAATAAACAAATGAAAACACAATCTAATCTGTATCTATGTATGTGCTTTCAAGACGCCTAGCCAATCTTGATTATTTTTATCACCAGTGGCTATATTTTATGAGAATACACTTTTTATTCCACAGAAAAAAAACATAAATTCTAAATTTTTGAAAATGCTTTTTTTGTGATTTTTCATATTTTTTTTAATTTGGTTTAGTTTTTCGTGCTGAACACGAATCAGAAAACTATTATTTTTCTTCTACATACAAAAATAAGTCTACAGCAATTATTTGTCGAGATATTACGAAAAAACTAGGTTCGCGACAAATCACCTATGATGCCTATATGCACAATGGTAATAGGAGCTATGACTAGACACCAATAACAAATTAACACGTATTCCTGCCGGAGTGACGGCCGGCTGGGTGTCACGGAGGCTAGGCGCCCAAATGTTACGCAAATTATCAATTTTTGTTGAGTATATAGAGGATTAGGATAAGTTAGGTTACGTTTGGTTAGGTAAGTAAAAAGTGCATTTTCCGGGCCGAAAATTTAATTTTATTGAAAAACCATTTATATATTCTTGTTTAGCATAAAAAAACAAGTAAAATGAAAAAAATTGTAGAACATTCAAATTTGTAAAAAAAGTTGATTTTTTACTTTTACATAAATAACTAGTTGTTAAATTTTTCGTTAAAAACGAGTTTTTCATGGCTAAAATCAACCTCCTCAAGAATTATTAACTAATAATTTACCACTTCTTCAACAAGAAATCGCTTTTTCAGAGGCTTTTAAAAAGTACATAATTACCTTAAAAATCTTTATACCAAATATATATTATTTACAAAACCTAATTTGATACTATCATATTTTTTACAAAATTACAGTAGAAGCAAATAAAGCCCCAATTGTAAAAATATTATTCTTTTTTTCCTGTAATGATAATTATCACAGTTTTGAATTATTCATAGAAATACATTTTAATCGTACGTTGAAAATATAAGAATTTATTTTAAAAAGTGTTTAAAAAACTTGTTACAAACAAATTTGAAACAAAAATGCTATTCCAATAATTTTACATTTCATCAAAAACGTATACATACATTTTGGGTTTTATATAAATAAGAACTAAATAGATGTAGACATTAATATAACAAAGCTGTCAAGTTCCACAGTACCTAATAAATAACATGTCTTCAACAGAAAGTGTAGTTCCAAACTCCAATCAACAGTGAGGTGTCCCTGTAATCCCAGGTAATCTGGCTAAGTGGAGTCTCTGATTGGTTCCAGAGTGAACTAGATCATGATGTGGTTGGCCTCTACAAAGCTTAAGCAATGGAGCTACCTGCATATCTCTAAAATACTGAAGAACCTGACAAATGCATTCTACCTACCAATCTTTAAATCTTCATGTTCATAATACGTATCTTTATGGAACATGTAGGAAATATTTATAAAATTCCTACGAACTCTAATATTTAAAAACAAACAAAACAACTAAGCCCCAAAACAGAGATAAACTAATATTATACTAGACAAACAATTTTATGAAACCGTCATTTTAATTCAGCCATTTTATTATATAATGAGTGTCAGTTTCAAAGCTACTGTATTTATAAATACAGTTATAATATTTAAATATGAAAATAAATTCCTTTAGTTTGGTGATAAGTTTACTAAGCGTAAGTATTTTTTTTACGTATGGGAAATGTGTTTACGCACTGGATGTGGAACTCGCCCTTAATAATAATAATCAATTAATGGCGCAAGCCGGTGGCCGAGCGGCCTAAGGAGTCAGGACTTTGAGCTTGGGTTAGAGATAGCGAAGGTTCGTATACGGCATAAACTGGAAGATTGATCAGTAATATTCACCTTCTACTCTACTGGATTGCCCTCTGTTCCTCGAACATATCAATAGTCTTTGAGGAATGGGCAGAGTAATGGTAAGAAGGACATCGGCCAACGTTGTCTTCTCCTTTTTATTAAAAAAAAAGAAAAAGGGAATATAAACTAAATCCTCTAAGGGACACGGTGATGAAAACAGAAACTCTTTCGGATGATTTCATGCCTGGCCATGTACCTTGCGCACTTACGTGGACAATTTTCTACTTCATATTTGACACCTATGGGTCAGTCAGGCAACCTTTCTCATTTTTTGCACGTAGTACTTTTTGGGCATAGGACGCAACAGATATCCATGCTTTTTGGCTTTGCAGCATTGGTGTCTGCGGTAACAGGATCTAACGCGGAAACAAGCGCTCGTATCTCCCCAGCGAAGCACCCACACACGAAGGACGAGTGATTTACATAATCCTCGTCCTGCGGGCAGTACGTACACTGAGTTGACCTGACCTTCCCCATCCGGTCAAGATATTACCTGAAGTATCCATGACCTTTATGTAGCTGGCACAGGCCGAAATCAAGTCTATGGCCCCAGGTGATCCAGGCCTCGAGATTGCCGATGAGGCGATGATTCCACCGCCCATCAGCGCTCTCCTCCCACCTGCTCTGCCAACCTTGCATAATCTCCACGCGTTGCTTCTACTACTGCTTCTTTGCTGCCTCGCTCGAGGGCCTGGCAAATCGAGTGGAATGATTCCACCACTATGATTTCTACCGAACTGGCAACAGTACAGTGGACGCAGGTGACCCTTAACGCTACTCTTCGCTGCACTGCCAGCACATCACGCACATGCTATTCCTCCTCATATTCATCGCATCCGCCCAAACGCCCGTGCTGTACAGGAATAGCATTTACGATAAACATAAGGAGTCTTCTTTGACTTGACCTAGGGTTACCAACATTCCCCATTAATCTGCTGAGCGACAGTCGAGCATCACACACAGGTACATCACTGCTCTCTTGGTCTGGACCTCGATGGACCCTAAAGTAAATGGAATAACTGTAGGTATCCTTCGTTGAGTGAGTATAACGATTTCAGTTTTGGTAATTGCCAACTCGAGTCCATGAATCTCCATCCAGTTTCCTATCCGGAGCATCATCTGATTCAGGCAGAGCTGTGCCAACTTATGAGTCTTCTCGATGACGAAGGTGGCCACGTTATCGCGTAGCCTACAATAAACACACTATGGGGTATCTTAAGATGAAGAAGCATTGTCGTAATGAGATATATTACAGAGGTCGGGACCGAGAATCGAGCCCTTTGCCGCTCGTACAAAAGCTGAAGGTCCCTCAGGTGATCCTGCACAACCACCAGGAGATAGTCGGGCATCCTGAAGGTCTGCTGCAATGCCTCTAGCACGTCTACCTACCTGGTCGAGAACATGGTAATTAAGTAACTAGAACATGTTTCAAATGCAATATATTTTATGCGTTTTTATTGGTACTGGAATTAGATTAACTTTTAATACTACAAGTTAATAAGTTGTATAAAATATATTAGTATCTGAATAGTAAATTTTTCTTTGGTTGATTGGTGAGGTAAACATATATTTTATATCATTTCACAATCCTTTTGGATAGTAATAAATAGGAATACAAACAAGTTTTATTAATTCAGGTATTTTATCATTTTGATATTTTAGAAACAAACATTTATACCGTAATTTATTATAAAACTTTGAATTTTGAAAGTCTTACTAGTGTATCAATAAATGATCTGCGATGTACATTTCTATGTGCATTGCCAATGTACAACCAATGAAAACTGTAAACTACACCCTGACAACAGGGTGAACGAGAAGAGATGGGGAAACAGACCGGAAATGAAAAACCTTTAATGGCGAACGACGCAATGAACTACATTTATCTCCTATAACTAAAATAGAATTATTGAAACACGTTTCACCTTGCAACGTTACAATAACAATTTTAGAATCAGTAATCTAAACATATTGAAAGTCATACAATATCTTTATTGAAAGTCATACAATATCTTTTACGTAGAGCATAACTCCAAGTACGAGTATTATACCAACAATTCTATATAGCATTTTTCCGCTATTTCAGAGATCAACTTATACGAGTACAACTATACGATAGTACATTACAGTTTAACTATAACCACCTGTTATATAACAGCTAAGTAGTTACAATTATATTAATAAACATTCATTAAAGGGAAACTAGAGATTATGTATTCTTACTAAAGGTTTAGTGTAATCATTTTAGGAATATTATATATTTTTAATCTAACTCTAAATGTTTAATCAATTATTGCTTTATTATTAGTTAAGTAAATTGATTTAATTTCCAATTTCAAACCAGGTGATGGCTTATATTACAGGCCTTTATGCTGAATTTAACCACCATTTATATCATTTGAGTAAATTCATCCATCGTATCTTGTAAAACTAGTATTATAAGTATCAATCCAACTAATATATTAGTTAGATTGCTACTTTGATTAATATATCGTAGATTACACTTGTAGAACTCCTCGTTTAATCACACTGCGTCTCTGGCCTGTTGATACTAACGAGTTCAACGCTTTGTCACCCCTAACTAACTCAGTCTGCTGTATTTTTGTTATTTACTACACAGTTATTCCATAAAAAAGGTGTTTTGTATCATAATAAGTAGTTTTATTTATGCTAGTTTCAATTCTGTTAACATGTTTTCGTTAAGAATCGACCACAGCATGTAATATTTGTACTGATGTAACTGTAATCTCTTTTTTCAACAGATTTCTTGTGTTTTTAATTGATAGTATCTTACTTAGAACAAGTTAAATATTTGATAAGTAATTATTAGTACTAAAATAATTTTAGTTAGTAAATGTGTCCCATTTTATTTCCACATAAGTTATGTGTTAAAATATTGTTACATGAAACTTTTTTTATTTACTCTATTTAGTAAATTGGTTTTGTTTCCCGGAATACAAATGCTAAGTAAATCAGTAATAAAATCTAATATAATTATTTGGAAACCATGGAAACTTGTGAGTCTTGGGTTCAATTTCTGATTAGACGTGTTTTTCATTTGCTCTGAGTTTTCTACGAATATTTTGATATTTATCTGCGATACCAATTAAATAACGCACCATGGTCTTTTTGAAGAAGCTCCCTCTTGATGTTTCAGTTGTTGTTAAGGGAGCTTTATTAGTGGGTGCTGCTGTGTGTATGTATGCTGTGTGGTCCTGGTTGGAGTCAAGAGATGATCCAGAGACAATTGATCAAGGAAAAAAGAAGAGTAGCAAGATCCTCACTATGTATGAAGAAAAAGTAAGAGAATCCCAACTGATGGAAGATAAAAGTGATGGAAAGTATAAGGAATATGATGTTGGAGATAAGAAGCTTTTGCTTAACAACAATCGTGAAGGAGCATCATTGTGCGTGAACAAAAACATCGTGGATGACCTCAAGAAATTAATAGAACAATGCAAGGACGACCCAGACAGAATAATTGAGTTACAATGCTTAGACCACCAAACCCAAAAAGTAGTACCGATGCGTTTTAGAGTTTCAAGAAGTGGAGATCTAATCCCTGAAAATAACACAGTGTAATTTTAATATGTCTTTAAAGTCAATTGGAATGTAATATAGTAAAAATTTGTAATTGTTACATGCTTGAATGTCAATAAATGTTTTCTTAATAAAATATTGTCAATTTTCTGGTAAAATTGCAATAGCACAATCATCAGATTATGTTTAAGGTAGTCGTCACCTTGTTGATAGACCTCAAACTACAAAATACACAGTATCAAATTAAAAAAATTTATAACCACAGCATCGAACTTTTTGGAATTTAAGATATGCTTATTTTATGGCATAGGGTTTTGAAACATATGGATGCAACATAAAACTATATATTCTTACTGACAGGCGTATATAGCTCTGTAAAAAAACAAATATACATTAAAAATAATGAAATTACTAATAAAAAATACGTAATTGTAAGTTGAAAATTGTAATACTAACCTATTAACCCAACTAAAAATAATCTTAACTTTTTATTTTTGCTCTTATTTCATGTGTATTGAGCTTCTAAATAAGCGGATGAGTTTCAGTGTGAAGCCCCAACAAGTGAAAATACTGTCAAAAACAACATTTATTCGTGTACCAGATAGAAAATATACGTCTAGAAAACCAATATCTTATTACAAAACCAAAACAATTAATCTAATGTAGTTATACGATGTTAAGCCCTAAAAACGCGTTAACGAGAAGATGTTGAGGAATTACGCCAGAAATTAAAACCTTTAATATGGCAAACTGAACAATAAGCTTTACTTTTTTTTACAATTACAAACCTTATTTATTTCTTACAATTACATTATAATTGTTCAGAATGATACTAAAACGCGTCTTACTTTACAGTACATTTACAACTCATTCTCCTTATAATCATGTAAATTTGTTCTCTGTTTTGGATTTTTTTATTAAAAAATTAGGTGTTTTTTATCATAAAATCTGATTTTTTGAGCAATTAAATACGCCCATTTACAGTTATTTATTTATTTAAGGCAAACGCCAATTTACAATGAATACAAATGAGATGGCATAGTTGTGGAAGTATGTACAATGACCAGCATATACACAGTAATTTAAATATAACTTTTCAGTTACAAAACTGGGTTCTTGTTACCTACTGTGTACTCATATACAGCGTGGACGGAAAGTCCCGGAATAGATTAATAATGTTTGAACGATTACAGATAAAGCAATAAAACTTGCCACATCAATACTGCACTTGTGTATCTACTTTTTATCTAACTACCGTTTTTAACTCATATCCGGGAGTTGGCTCGCAAGGAGTGAGAAGAAAATCTTAGATGAGAACATAGGTCAAGTAGTATACCAAATTAAAGGTATTTAGTAGAAGAACATAAACCCACAATTTTTACCTCAAAACGTTCCCTCTTTAAAAAATTAAGGTGGTGTATCATTAAAAAATATAGAATTAAAGGCCTTTTATAGTCATATTATTATTATTTTTTAGCTCAAGTTGGGAAAGTTAACTTTCTTAGAACTTAGGCTTAAGCGGCCGGTGTCATAACTAGAATCTACAGTTTCCGGTGACAACCGCGTCAAGGTACTATCTTGTAAATACCTACTTCACTTCCAATGGATGATGGTCCACAAGGAGTTCGAAAAAAATTAAAACTAGCAAAGGTCAAGATTTACATAATTTTAAATTGGTTGTATAGAACATGTGAATACTACAAACAGAACTTGAAAAGGTTGATCCAGTACAAAATGGCAGATGTTCTATTATTGTAATAGCAATAATAATGTAATATTGTTATGATAATTTTCAACATTAGAGTACATCCATCTTACTTCACATTCTCAAAGGGCTGTTTAGTTAGTTTATTAGTCAAATGCATTTATAACAAAGGCATGGCTTGTGCTACATTTTCTAACTTAAGTCAAATCAAATCAAAATTCTTTACTGAAAAAGACAATATGCATTGTATTACAAGCATTACGGAATTTAACTTAACGTATCACATACAAATATATATTTGAAATCTTAAATTGACAGCATTGGTTTAAGTAACTCATCGACTGAGTAACAAGCAACCTCTAACAAATAACTCTTAAGCAATATCTTACATTTTTTAGGGTCCGTTTCGTTCCTGATTTGGCTCGGTATTCTATTAAATAGTTTCGGGCCTAAATGTTGTGGCAATTTAGCAGTGAGCTGAAGTCTGTGAGAAGTCTGTCTGTGTGTGTTCCTGTGGCGAGTGTTATGAGAATGTATGTCAGTGCCCGTTAGAACAGTATCCGACTTAAATCTATAAAATATTATAACTTCAAATATGTATATTGACGGTAGGGTTAAGATAATAAAATATTTAAATAATTCTCTACAGGAAGACCGTCTATTTACTCCCGCCATGATTCGGATGGCTCTTTTTTGAAGTCGGAAGACTCTCAAGAAATTTTTTTGAGAAGTTGAGCCCCATAGCACCACTCCATGGGGTTTAAGAAACTTATAACACATGACAGTACTAGACAAAAGAACTGTTTAATAACAAGATCATAATTTAAAACACTGTTTGGATTTGGATTAAGGTAAATAATTATAATGATCTGGTTGAGTAATGAATTTTTCACATTATTTCATCCGTTGAACCGAATTTAATAATTAATACGAGCCTTTTTGCCTTTATTAAATTAAATAACGCACTTTACAATAGTATTATACTTTCAGATATTCTTTTCTTAAACCTGTAAATTTTAGGTGATAAAGTTTATTTTGGTATTTGTATCCATATAATGTAATATGTTTTCCACTGATTATATATAAGTTCCGTATCCAAAAATTGTATAAGAATTTTATTTTGTACATACTAAAAAAAGTTACAAAAACGTTTGATATTATACACTAAATTACAAAAGTTTGATTAAAACTGTTCAAAGTGAACTTTACTACCATAACAAGATATCATAATTACAGGTAAACAAAATAATTTATTTCCATATTCTTTTGTTTCAATGCACTTTTATACTATATCCGTTCCAATGCCTGTATAAAAGATAACTTTAATTATATGGGATAAGTTTACAAAGCAGCTTATCTTTCCTAGTAAATATGCCTTTACGTGACTTATCTTCGTTCTTCGTTTGACATATTTTATCTGAACTTCACTAGTAACAAGTAACACATACTGGTGGGATGACTTTCATATAACTCTAGCACTAATAACAGTATAAGCTGACAGTTAACCTTCGTGACTATGTAATACTGTGACGATGGGCTAATGGTATGATTGGTGTACATGTATGAGTTTTCCATGAATACATTAGAGTGGATGTCGGTGGATGGACTAATGATCGTCGAGGGACGACGAGAGACCAGTGATTGTCCGGTACAGTAGTGTGGATAGTTGCAGTGTTCTGCTGTAAGAGTGTTTTTTGTGGCAAAAAAAGTTGTTCAATTGTTTTTTGGTTATATTTCATAAACTTCCCTTTAATCCTCTAAGAGGAGAGAACGTGGAAAAACTTAGTTTTAACTCTTTAAAGTTTACGTACAATACCGCATGACACAAGTGTGTAGTAAAACATACTTTATGTATTATGTTAGCCCAATGTAATCTCGGCATTTCCACCAAGAACAATTAAATATCAAACCACAAGAGCCAATTGCCACAATCATTGAGTTCTTTAAGTGTCTGATATTTGTGCCTCAACCTGACTTTATTATAAAAAAACATAAAAAATCGTACCTCATTGACACGCGGGTCTAAAAATGTTTGGTAAAGACAACGGCCTATAATTAATGTTACGAACGGGGCTACGACAACCTTAGTTCTCTCCAGCAATAGGATCGGTTCCATCCTTGTGTGGTGGCCGGTTTCCAATCAAATCGAAAATGAAGATCAAAGATATTATTTAAACCTCCCTCCATGAGCACTTAATTCTGAGTTTACCCAGTGGTAAACCAGCGATGTAAGTTAGCCAATGAGACGCCAGGGTTTTCGCGGCGCAATGCATGATGGGACGGAGAAAAGGTCATTTGTTTATGAAAGTTATTCGGGCAGTCCAAGTCAGCCCAATCGAAGAACGAGTCACCATCAAACCGGAACCATGAAACAAGACGCCACCAACTATGAAAGGTAGGTTTTAGTTGTACTTTACCTGTTTGGGAACTATTGTAATATAGTTATATATATATAGTTATATATATATATAGTTATATATATATATAGTTATATATATATAGTTATATATATATATATAGTTATATATATATAGTTATATATATATATCGATCAATTACTTTCCGTCTCGATAAAGCTGGCAAGAAATAAAAATAAATTGGCGCATAAACCCTTCTGTATTAGAGTGGCTTCGCAGTATTCCATTATATAAAACCGTTAAACAAGACATCTCTGAGGGCCGCTGCACTTGTGCAATAAAATAACGTCTTAAAGTACTGTAAAACTATTGATTTTTGATTATTATAATAAGAGTTGCTAAGTTTGTAATTTAATCATTTATATTTCAACATCCATTGAGTAAAATATTGTTTTGATTTTTTTCTAACAATATTATTAGACTAGGGGACACACCTGCATGCTTCGCGTGCCAACTCCGTCACTCACAGAGATATTGCCTTCGGCCTTGGCAATGCCGGTTCGTGGTGAGTTTCACTCGCTACGCTCGTGACACCTCGGCCTTCGGACTCGGAATGTATTTTTTACCTACAAATATTAGTGGGTAAAATGTATCGCGTAAAATCACAATATTCAATTTATTTACAGAATCTTACTCACATTACTTCGTTGCTACCTGTTTATTAGTATAAATACCCCATAGCCTATGGTATTTCTTATCCTGTTTCAACGTGTTCAATTCATTTGTTTTTGTTAAACAACTGAATAGTAATTAAATAATTAAAATAATTGCATTATATTACCACTGAAACCTTCAAGTCCAGTAGAGTGGATCCCTCTACAATCGAATGTGAATAAAACCATACTTACAACCTTTTCTGGTTTATTATTATGAAAGGTCTAACCTCCTCAATAATACAAACAACATTGTTTACATTCCAATAGTAGTTAACACTTTTTGAAAATCATTACCGGTATTTACATTTTAACAGCTGTTACTTTTCGTTTTATTTAGATTTCTCTCCATGTTATTCTTATGGCCGAAAATCAAAATTTGAAGGCTTCCTACACCCTTCGGGATAAAAATATTAATGAATTAAGTCCTTATTGCACAACTTCAAACAGAGGAAAATTTTTTGTCGCCATAACTGTTTAAATTGGTCAAGAAATAAGGGAGCAGTTACGTTGACAAAAAGTTCTTCACGTATTATATATAAGGAGGATGTAGTATGATCCATAGGAGGACCGAAGTATACATATTGTTATCATGTATTTAAAAATATTATTCATGTATGTGATAACCAGTAAATATCAATAGTTTTACCATGAATAAATATCATATTTTATTATTATTTATGTATTTAACAATTAATTATTCACATAATTTTACAATGTTACTGGTTTTTACTAATTAAATTAGATTTATTTAGATCAATACATGAATATACTACAAAGTTTTTCTAACTTACAATACTTATCGAACATCGATTTTTTTCGAATTTTTCAATATAAAATAACGCTTTATGATATTCGTTAAGTACTATTTAATATCTTAATGTATGCTTATAGGCAAAAATTATAATATCACCCAAATATGTTTATCTAAACAAATCTATAGAATATATAAAATCCAATGTATGTTTGTTTGTATGTCTGTCTATCCTTTATGCGCAACCAAACCGTCCAGCCGATCGCCATGAAACTTGGGGAAGTTGTTCTATATACCCCAGGGAAGGTTTCTGTCATATTCCCGTTTCTTTAATCCCTCAGGGCTCCATCCCTTGGACTTCTAAAGTTTCAATGTTAATCAAATAGCAGGATGCATGAAGGTATAATAAGTCAAATATAAAAAGAATATCAGCTGTGGGTTTTAAATATGTCAAAATTATACTGTATATATTTTTATGTTTTGATTTCTTGTGAAGCTATATTAATTGATTGATTTATTTGATTAACAGCTGTTAAATAAAAACAAATAGAATAAAATTGTGGTAGGCAAAACTTTCAAAATTTAAAATAATTGAGTACAGTAGTAAACTACACAAAACATCAGCTGTTGTAAATTGGATACTATGTAAACTGGTTTAA